>JAQFXV010001483.1:0-13341 GCA_034694065.1 Camisia spinifer | reverse complement strand
GATAGGTAATGGCTCTGATTGACTCCCGTCTAGATTTGATCGAGAAATCTAAATAAAAATTCATGCCATTAATTAATAATAGTTAATAATAGTTAATAATAGTTAATTTTGAGATGGATCATAAAATTTAAATTACCATTTGTTGTGAAGGACAAGACCAATATATCTTAGGCGCGATCCAATCTATGGCAATACTTAAGGAGTTCGTAATATTACTTAATTTTTTGAGAGATGAATGTGATGTTATATTATAGATGTAAATATTGTTTTCCCCGTTAAGAAAAATAAGATCTCTATACCACGCAATATCTAGAGACAAATTAATTTATTAGTACCACTATCATTTAGATATTTGATTAAGCTGAAAATCGATTCACTAAATTGAGCTTTTCACTTCAAAATGTACACTTTTGGAGAAACCACACATTAAAAAGTCCCAAATTAATAGATAGAAAAACTTTTGCATTAGTCATAACTTTTGAGTTATCAAAACTCTTGTAATCTGAAAAAAGTTTAATCTAGGTTTGAACTTAAATTCAGTGATTAGAAAAACAAAACAAATCTTATTAATGCGAATACGTTAATACTATCTCTTATCAAGTGGTAAAATGCTTATCATTTTCATTGATAAATGTTTAGAAAATACAAATCTTATAATAGGAGAACCTGTGACTCGATTATTAGTCATATTTTGTTTTACAGTTAAAATTTCTTATAAGACTTTTTCATATTTTGAGGCTTTAAAAGTGTACATTTTGAAGTGAAATACTGTATTCATACTTAAATACAACGATAAATAATAGTAAGTTATAGTATTCTAAAAGCTGTTCACAGTGTGAATTCTGTTATTTCTATTTCTGTCAAAATGTTTAGAAATTCAAATGAACTTAAAGTTCTGATACATAATAAAAAGCTGAATTTATTTTGAATTACCATTAACTGTGGTTCCATTCATACTCATTTTATGCACTAAATTTTCGACTCTGTCGCCAACAATGTTTGATTTGATTACACGTTCTTTAGTACTCCAGAGAGCAAATGGAAATCGAGAATCTGATCCGATTCTACGTAGAGTTTTGCCGTGAAAGCCTTGAGACCAGGACCCATTACCGGCTTTGCTAAAAGCCCTGACTTTAATAAAATATTCTGTGTCTGGATTTAACTCGTCTGCTTCACAATGTGTAAACGTTAATCCTCTGTCCAAAAATGTAAAAGGAGAAGAGGTCTCTTCAATGCTGACCTCATAAGACCATTCCTGCCACGCACCGAGACCTGTGCCCCCCAATAGCTCTGGCTTTTGCCATACAATCTTAGCGCTACGATCGAGAAAGACTGCCTCAACATTTCTAACAGGATTTAAAGGTACTGGATATGGTTGACTCTTATAATCCATTACACATAAAGAGACTAAACTATTAGCTTCGATTTGAGTAGAGCTGTGATGGTATTTATCATTCTCTTTCTCATACTCTTCTCTAAAAACTTCTGTGCCTTTTGTAAAATAGAATAGTTTATCGTGCACTACAAGGTTCTCAATGCTCTCGAGTTGATCACTGCGTTGAGCGTTATGTCTTATGTTTGTCGGATCGCTTCCATCAATTGTGATCGAAAAAATGGATGTCTCACGACTTACGGGCAAATAAATGCGATAATTCAAGAAATCGACTGTAAATGTAGTAAATAATGAGTCTTGATATATGAGATTAGCATAATTATGGGTTAAAATATCGCTTTTATTGTGTGAGAGATCAACCCTATAAAGACTAGCAGAGTTTGAGTCATTTGACAGCCAATATAGAAAACCATTATAGGGGTCAACTTTCATATCTGAAGGTCTATTCTTAAATCCTGTGATAACTGATTCCATGTATTCTCCATCAAGATTACAGCGACTAATTTCAGTTTCTTTTATCATATATAGCTTATCATTCAACCAGTCGACTGATAAGTGACTCGGTTTACCATTAATATCATTTACCACTCTTTTAATTTGTCTATTATTTTCGTCCTTCAATGAGATTCTACGAATTGATCCGTTAGTGTCCGAAACAAATATGTATTTATATTCCACATGAACTGCGAGTCCACTTATTTGATGGGTTGTTGTCAATGTGTAGTCACTCAAACGGTATAAGACATCGCCATCGATCGGAAATAGTGGATCACGTCTTATAATCTCTCTATCAGTGGCTAAAATTAGTTCAGGAAATGTTATCTCACTTTCTAAATCTTGTTTGATATCTGACTCTAAAGTGGTAACATTTCTCTCAGCTTTTGGTCCTTCGCCAAAATTATTACGAGTGACTACAGAAATCTTATAACTTGTATCAGCTTTAAGGCTATTAAACATATAATGAAGTGTAACACTAGAGCTTTTGTTATGTCTCAGATTAAGTTCAGTATCTGTTGTATGAGAATTAAGAATATCTTTCACAATAATAGGTCCGTTCGGGTATTCATTTAAATATAAGGCATATGAAAGAATTGGTCCGTTTGGGAATTTCGGCGGTTCCCAACTCACTGAAATTTGAGCCGCACTAATGGCTATCAGACTTGTGATTTTGGGTGAAGAAGAAGGCACGCCATAAGGCAATGTTGAAATAATTACACTTTGATGAGAGAAGAGAGTCATTCCGTATTGTCGTAATGCAATCCATTCGACACGAAACCGATACTGTGTATAAGCGTCGAGACCTTTGATTTCTACACGACTAGTATTGAGTGGCGAATCGGTGTTATAGTAATTCCAATCGCCTCCCAATAATTCATACCTCCATTGCACCAAATAAGTGATGTTTAAATAAGGGGCTGAATTCCACTCGATTTTCAGAGATTCGTTAGTGAGAGTGTCGGCGACTAAAGTAGGCGCAGAAGGAATTCCTACTTCTAATTTGATTTTTTCGATGTAAACACTGAGTGCGTGATTGCATCCCAACACACAATAGAGCACCTGTACATTCACACATTCAATTAGATAAATACATAATCATTGCAAACAAATGAATGAATAAAACTAAAAAACATTTGTATTCATACCCAACTGTTAACATTGGTCGAGTCATTACATGCTTGATAACAAGTTGGCTCGGCTTCAGTCCATCGCTGGCACCCTATTTGACACTATTTAGGACATTAATGATAAATTTTAAATTATTTACACAAATATATGTGTGAAATACAATGATATGCATCAAAACTCTAATGTTTTTGAAATTGAAATTATGCGTGAATGCATGCATCGATTGAATGCTAATTTGCATAAGTAATAAAAAGTAATCAAAATGAATTATCAGAATAGCATTAAAGCCAAGTTTTAACATTTTGGTCTCAACTGCTTAATGTTGTTGTTTTATAAAGTTTTTCTTTCAATTAGTAATGAAACTGCTTTTGAATTTTTATCGCTTCTGCTTTTCTGTTATTTCTTATTCTTAAAAATATGAATTCATTATTTGGCGCTAAATTGTAGTAATCTTCTGATAATATTAATAATCTAGAAGTCCAGGCGAAAAACAGCATAATTTTAAACACTTCAACAAAAATATTGGGATATTAAGTACTTAAACACTTGGGGAGATTATATGAACACAACCGTAGTTACAATGTTTTATTTGCAAACTTTCACTCTTAGTAAATAAAACATGAGGATGTTTAAGAAACGTGATTATATCAAATAAAGATGATTCTCAATAGCTCTTTAAGTAAAAGTGAGAGATTATAAAAAAGTTCATTATTTAACACGATTTTGACACCCAAAAGATCTGGTAAAAGTTTAACAGCCTTTCTGTTTAAGTGATTTATTGATATTTCATTTTATCGACCTTTCAATGTTAGAAAAATTCGAAGGTTTCAAGAAGTTTAGAGAACTTCCAGAATTCAATTTTTGGCCTTAAGTTTGAGAAATGACATTAATTACAGCCAATGAAATATTGAAGCCTAGCGAAGAAATTTATAAGTAAATATGTTATAGTTAAATGTTTTGGGTGGAAATCATAATTAATGGTCGAGAAATAATTTCTGTTTTTTGCTCTGCTGTAAATTTGAGGTTTCCGTGAATATTAAATGCAAACTTTTGTCTATACGTTTCCGGAGAGCAAAGGAAATAGAGGGTCCATTATTACCATCAAAAATAACAAATTTGTTTTATTAAATACAAAGTGATTTCTGTTCAAATGCACTAAAAATAGCTAAATTGAACACATTTTCTTTTCGAATTTTATTTCAAAATTATGTGAAACTTTAGGAATTTTCTGATTCTCACATTCTATTGAATATTGGGAATTAAACAGTCATTCATTTAATGATTTTCATGGGTTTGTGCGAAAATTTATCATTTTTATTCTATTTTTTGAATAAATGAATTTAAATAAAATTTAATGCTTAAAATTCTGTTATTTAATAAAATTTCACATAAAAGCTATAATAAGTAAATATTGACGCTTTTTTAAAAAAATTCTTAAAATTTTTGTAAAATATTTAGAATTCCTCTTCAAAAATTCTAATATTAATTGATTCAGTTTGAGATTAACTTGTGTGAACTCAATTATTCGTATCATATTTATAAAGCTAAGAAAAATTTAATCAAAAATTGCAAGCCTTCTTATATTTAATTAGAGATTTTAAATGGAAATTATATTCCACTGAAGATTAAAAGCAATAAAGAGTAGCGATTTTGCAGAAAAAAACAAGAAATAAAAAATAAAAACTGAAGATAAAGTTAATTATTCAGTACAGGATAGTCAGAACTTGAATAAGATTACTAAGAAATGTTTATTAAAATTTTCATTATAAATACAGCATTTCGGAAAAATATCTCATTAAAAGTTAAATATGATTAATTCTGTGAATAGTTAGATGAAAAAAATAATGATAATGATTGCAAGTTTTAACAATACTTGATAGAAATGGTGTAGAAGTATTGAAAAAAGTAAATCTAAGCTTATATTAGTGGTCCATTAATAACAAATAAATTGATTTCCGGGATGAACATATAGGCATTGAGGCGTGACTTCCTCTCCACCTTTATATAAGTTGCATAATGCATGATATTGTATATAAATATAACGTTGGGATAAAACTGAGGAATATTTTAACAAAAAAGAGCCCAACAGGCGCTCCAACATTAAGTATAGTATAGTAAAAGGTGCGGTAAGGGTAATAATGCTATTAAAGTTGAACCGACAACAATTTTTAAACGGAAACTCGGGTCAGAAAAAGCTGACGAGACTCCCAAAAATAGTTAATGGAAGAAATTCGTTTTGAAGGATGTTTAGGATGTTGTAGGTGTGGAATGTTTTTTAATATCAAATCAATTGACTATCACTTTTAAGAGCAATGATTTTATAAATAAGTGTATGAGATATAGAAGTGCTGCATATTTTTATATTTATGGTTTGTTTAACAACTTGTTTTCTCTCTGAGCTCTCCAACAGTGTTTTTAGAAAGTTTTCGATGCATTTTTTGAATAAATCTTCATCGTATTGACATTGAGATGTCAAATGTCATTTAACTTAAGCTAAAGTGTTTGAACTATATATAGACGCCTCAATTGATTAAAAGTTATCAGCTTTTATAAATGCAACAAATTTGATTTCAAACAGAACACTCTTAGAAAATTAAATTAAAAACATGATGTCTGTGACAAAGATGATAAACAATTAATATGTGAATCACTATTTTTGCCGAAACATTTTATGGCTAACAAAAGAATGAAAATACATTTGTATATTAATACATGCAAAGCAAATGGAGCATCACTTCTAGCATTTAAGTTAAACCTATTTAATGTTAGTTTAATGGTCACTTCCTCATTAACTCATAGCTTTATACTGTGTATAAGCTTGACTCATAGCTTTACTTAATATATACGAGCTATACATATATTGGCAGTGCATGTATACTCAATACGAGAAATGATACAACATTTGCTTTCATGTTGTGTTTGGATTATAACTCTGAGCTTTCTATACATAAGTCAAGGCCTTTTCGTAATTTGAAAAAATATAAATTACTTGAATGAAGTATAATAATATACTGGTCTATTAACACTTCTTCACATGCATCGATGCATATCCTCCTCATCTGATGTCAATTTTAAAATAATATTGTGAATTGTTTCAATTCGCACAGAAACAAAACTATAACAACAGAAATAATATATAATTAATGGTATTGAACTTACTTGTTGTAATTTACAGCTGTCATTGCAAGCCATATCAAATACATTCTCTTCGAGATTCTGTAATTGAATGAGAAAATTCGTTTAATATGGTTTTTAAAAATTAATTTTTCAGTGATTAACGTTCAACTATAAGTCTATCATTTTTATGAAAATGTTAGTTTGCAAGCAAAATATCTGCTCAAGTAATTAATTTAGGTTAGAGTGGAAGCAAAATTGCCCGTTTATTTTGTGTTTTGAGCTTCAATTTGAAGTCAAAATTCAATTAATTTTAAGTAAACACTATTATAATAGCTACATAGCACACCATTTTCTAATTCAATTATTTATCCCATTTAAAAATCCATTAACATTATAAATATTATAAATTGATTTTCGCTCTTCATTGCAATTCCGAGTTATGACTTAAGTTTCATAAATTAATTGTTGAATAAATATGTTTGAATTCTTTTCAAATACTTTTGTTATGTTTGCATAATTAAAATTTTTTCATAGATAATTCCAATGTTAACCAGATTTTTCCTCACTATGTGATATAATCTTGATTTGAATATCTTTTCAATTAGTATTGTATTGATTAAAATGATAACTATTAAGAAATGAATATAACTTTAGAATAAAGAACAATTGATGAGTTTGTCGTTTCAAGTCTTTTATAAAAGTCTGAAAATTTATTCAGAATCTAATATACATTAATCTTAATAAGCAACTTATTTCTAGCTATGTAAAAAATTAGGAATTTTCAATCAACAATTCATTATTCAAAAACAAGAATAATTATGTATTGAACAAAACTAACTGAAACCTCAATGACCCCTATATTATGATCATTTGAAAGATAAGCTGCCGATCAATCTTAAGAATAAGATCTAACAAAGAGATCGCCTAATGTTCTTAATTTGCAGAAATAGTCAAACTCTAAACAATTTATTGACATACTTTTGATAATTGAGTTTAATAATGAAAACTATTTCTAATCCCCTTATTATTTAAAGTTTGTTTGTTGAAAGAAATATGGAAATAGAACTTCAACACAAATATGTTTTTAATACCTTAGACTTATGTACTAACTATATTAGACTTAAAAAATATTTGTGAGTAAATATTAAGGTGTGACTTATTATTTGTCTGTTATTTGAAATCTCATTAAAATTTGACTCATGAAAGGACTCCATTTGGTATTTACAAATCACTTGTCTCACAAATAAATTATACCGAAGCTAATAAACCAATCAGCATGTTGTTATGTTTGGGTCATCAGGGATTTGTCTCAAATAATTGTTCATAGAATTAGATTCATGTAAATGCAATCGATTCCCTGCCGTCGACTCAAATTACAAAGACTGCCAGCCGTTCTGTTCATCTTTCAAAACAAGGAATGCTGTAACTTGTCTTTACCAATACTAGTCTTAACCATGAATTATCGTTTACGAGTTAGCTTTCAAAGAAGGGTTACAGCCGGTCAATCAAATTAGAAAAAATCTGTGGGTTAAGTCATATTTTTCCAAAAATCTGGATTTCAGTTTTAGCTCAAATATTTAGTTTAGTCTAAGTTTAGTTTTGATTTAAATCTTTATATTTTAACTGCAATTCACTTTTGATGAAGTGATGTTTCAACATTTCAAACCCCCGTTCGTTTGAAAAAGAGTTTAAATTTTTTAATTAACTCAATCGATCAGAAATAAGTTCAATAAGTTTGTAATTCAATACTAGAGACGAGTCATCAAAAGAAAGACCAGGGATTCCGAATAGTTGGATGCAGTCAGCAGATCACCAAACATTTCATGACCTCTTCTCAATTATCTGCCTCACCCACAAACTTATTTTAAATGCATGTATGTTTGCCGTTACAGTAGAGTACAAATTCCAAATCACTCCCCTTTTTTCGACTTATGATTTGCTTCATTTAACTTCAAGTGGTTTTACAACTCCTAAATTAACTCTAGTTTAGCTGCTATTCCAATGAAGTCATAAAAAGTTTTCAAAGGTCTCAACGAAAATTGATTAATACAATTGTGAAATGAGTTTTTTATATTTATATATACAAAATAGTTGAATAATTCACATTCTTATAGAAAAGTTGCTGACGCACGCAATTTACTCCAATATAATAAATTGGAATTGAATAACAAAGAAAAAGTTGAGAGACTAGAGTAATAATGAAATTCCGGTCATGAAAAGTATTTATTGCTAATTCAAGATTTTCAAAAAAGAAATATTATGAGATGCAGTAAATTCAACAAATTCTAAACATATTTTCAATAATATAAGCAATTTTTTTCTCTCAAATTTCAGACCAGACTTTATATTCAGTAAAACTATGCGTTAAAATCCATTTAAGAGTTAGTTTATTTTGTATTCGCATAAATAAAGTCAATGCCTGACATAACACTGCAAACGGTCATATTGAGTGCCCAAATGTTAAACAGAACACCAAATGTAATGGTATCTAATGGTAAACTGTTGCCAATAACAGCTTAATTAATCAACAAACATATGAAATTCAATATTTTCTGCAGAAAAAATTCATCGTTTAAAGAATCGATACAAAAAATAAGAAAATTGATGACACAGTCAATGAATTTCTATGCACTGAATAAAACTTTATTCATTTGGAATAAGTTAGTATTGCATTGAAAATTAATTATAATTTAAATGATGAGAATCCGTTTTGATGATAGAGGAAACCTTATATAAACTGAATTGTAAAATTAAATCTAACAATAGTTTGAATAATTTTCAATTTCCTGAGTTAGAGATCACCTATAAACCTAATATAACCAAAATGACATTGTGTAAGAATTAATTTGAGGAAAATTATGTCGCAATTTAATCAGAATATCGTACTATAAATCAATTTAAAAGATTTTAATTGAAATGAAGCTCTAAGAATCAGTTATAGTATAATTATTTCAATAAATCACAATAACGACTCTTTACTATTCACAGTACATCCTGATTGAACCAATTTTTGAATTACTCTTTTTTCTACTCAATAATTTCAGTCAAATTCAGGTCTGGGTTATGATGTTGTGCTTTCGAGCAGCGGAAAAAGTTATAACAAGTTCCTAGAAATCAAGTCTATTCAAAGTAGAACAGATTGCAAAGTGAATACGTGAATGAATGACTGAACGAAGTTTTATGAATGAAAAATTTCAAACTTTGTTCAGTATATTAGAGTAGAGAATAGTTTTAGGTACAGGTACAGAACATAACCTGCAGTACGGCATACTTCAACACCTGGTTGGCACCAAGTCCTCAACATATGAGAGAAAGACAACTATTATTTTGCTTAACGACAAAGAAAGCACAACATATTGTTAGATATTCTAGATCTTGGAAAATGTTCTTGAGGGACAAAACTCACAACAATATACGGCTTCTGAGGGGAAAGAAAATTTTCTTTTTGTTCGAATGCAATATTCAATGCTTGGCCAGTCAAGGAAGCACTCAATTGAAACTTCTTCACTGATTCAACGGAAGACGACGATTACCAAAAATATCAAGAAAAGCAGAGCGTAATCATTATAAAAACGGACTCATTTTGAACAAAAATAAAATATAATTAATGTGACCAAACATAAGGCTCTCACGGACTTAAGTTAGACATTTAGGTTTCAGTATTGTCTTCTTCTGTTTTGTCGCAATTAAATACTTATAAATTAAAGAAGATAAGCTTCAAATTCAAAGTTAAAGAACTTTTGATTTGATGTAATCTGCGCTCAAAAATTATTTTTATATGAGAAAATAAATTATTTCTGAAATTAATTTTATACTTTTTACTGAAAGTGATAAGAAAGTTAAAATTGAATATGAAAATAAAAGATTGTTCAAAAGCGTAGTCCAAATTGGTGTGAAATTAAGTACAATACTGTTGCTATTATGTATTTATAGCGAATCAACAAAAAAAAGTATAAGTGCTTTACTCTAATAACACATTCCAACATAAAAAGAGAGGGAGAGAAAAAAACTAAATTTCAAAGTTATCTTCTCTTTGAGTTGAAAAGAAAGAAATACTCTCTTTTTAAATTAGCCTTATCTCTAACTGATACTCAACACGTAAAGCAGGATTGAAGCAGAGATTTTAGTGCTGTGCGACCGGCAGTAACAGGTGGTCGACACAAAATAGGTAAAAATTATTCGTAAAAAGAGGCTGAGAGGCCTCAACCGGCAAAGATTGTGGGGAGAATCAGAATAGTAACTGAGCTCAGTTTTACTAAAGCCAAACATTACTACTAACACATACTATAACTTATTGAAGGTAATAAGCGCTGAATTGCACGTTAAAGTTGTACTGCGAGTAGTGATCACTTCCTCCGCAAAAAGCATACTTCCGTTAGGTGAGAGTCGTATGAATGTGTGATTGAGAGAGTAAACTGAGAGAAAAGAAAACGAGAAACGCCAAAGATTCACAAATATATCTCAACATTAAATAGAACAGAAGAGAGGGCGAACTTCATGAAACAAAAGGCAGACTTGCCCTTAGTTTAAACTCAATCATATATAGACTTGTATGAAAAAAGTTGTTTTCCTAAATAAAGCAGATGTAATGAGCATTTTTTTCTCTTAATTTTAAACTTTCTCTTTGTAACGAAACGCTGACCATTGAGAGAGTTGAAGGAGACATGAGAGGAGATTAAGCAGTGAATGTTTTTTCAGAAAAAATAGTTTACAGCGGATTTGCGATACATCTGTCTCTTGTTTTAAGAATATATGTCGAGTCGATGCCGATTGAAAAGTTTAAGCCAAATGGTTAGTATTTGAGCCCAGTTTCTATATATTGAAACTAAGGACGAAATTCTGTCATCCTTTTTGCTAAACAAAAACCGCATTCTAGTAAACAATTTAAAAGCAAAGCACCGGTCGTCCAAAACTAAAAAGACATTGCATTGTGTATTATACCGAATGCTGATTTTCCCAGGCGTTCATGCGTTTACTTAGTTTTGAGGTTGTGGAGGTTGTGGCACTTTTTGCAGCCAGAATTAGCCATCCGAGACTTGCACTTTTATATCATACTATATATTAGCCATGCATCAAATATAACTTATTAACTAGTTTTAATTCAAACTATTCTCATATACTTTTCTTTCTGTCTTATTTACTGTAATTAAAAGTTATTTGATGATAGCTTTTGTTTTAAACATTTAACTTTAAAATAGGCTGTTCTCCAGATTTAATCGCAATCTGATATCTTTTTGGAGTTTTTCGCTATAATTTTATTTCTGAGAATATTCATATGACTTTTTCAAACTTAATAGAGCAAAATTTCAGCACATATTCACATTCATATAATAAAAAGAATGTACTGTACAGTACTGTATATTCTGTTTGGTAGTTAGTTATGTTCAAATACAGTAATATGAAAATTAATTGAATTATAAGTGCATTTTGAATTGGTTTTACATATTTCTTAAATTTCGCATTTATTTCATATAAATATATTCAACAAATTACAAGTATAATAAGCACATTAATTAACAACTTAGAACTAAAGCTCACAATAAGAAGTATAAGTAGTTATTTAAGATTATTGAGTATTTGGCATCATTTAAAATTCAAATTATTTCTTACAATTAATCACACCTTTTAAACAGTTAAGGTCAGGAGCATTGAAAAGAGAGTAAATATAAATATGAGTAAAATGTGATATATGATTATCACGCCATAAATGCAATGAAACGTGTTGAAAATCACTACAATCACGTATGCATTTTATGCAACATTTATTTGATAAACAGAGACATATGATTATAACTTTATATTATTCTTAACTATAGAGTCAGCAAAATCTGAAATTTAAAGCTCTGAAGGGTTCTCAGTTATGTCAACGATTGAGGTTATTAAGGAAAATAATTAAAATAGTTATTGAATAAATATTATGAAGTTGATCCCCTTTTAGTTGAGAAGCACGTGATTGAAATGATATTCTAATCAAAAGTTTGCTTCTACTTCATAAAAGAGCTAATATTCTGTATAAGCACTTTAGACTCATAACATAAATGTTTGTTCATCAATAAAAAATTTGAGCTCATTTTGTATAACATTTATCAAATATCTTTACAGAAACACTAGGTTTGAATCATAAAATCAAAATTAACTCATATTTTTAACATTTTAAAAAGCTTTACTTTTAAAGAATAAAACTGAGATTGAAATAATAGTAAAAGAAAAGATTTACCACTTGATTATGACATCCGTCTTCACATTTTTCAATGACTTCATACGACAATACTTGATATTGAAAGAGGAACCAGAGAAGCAAAAAAATCATAAGTTTAAGTCTATAGTTAACAGATAATGATTTCATAGTAATAAAGTAACAATCGTAACATTTCTACGTAAGTTTGATCATGATTTTGATAAAATAGGAACTCTTGTCGAAAAGTGCTTTACAATACATTTGATAGTTTTAAAGCAAGTCCGCACTCATGTAATCGTACGAACGAATTGAAGGACATGAATGAGGATCGACTTTCGAGCCATCAAGTTTAGGGAGAACGGACCAACTTGTTGAGCGGTGGGTGATTCTAATGACGTGCGACTATCAAACTCGTTTCATTGGATAGCGATCACTATGTTCTCCATTCAAATATACACAGCATAACTAACTTTGTCTCACTCAGATTTAAATACAATACAAATTAGACTTTCTCTCCCAAACAAACTAAAGTATTAAATAACACAATTTCAAATTATATATACGTTTTGTGCGCAGATATTCAATAACTTATAGCTTATCGTTTTTTACTAATATTTATTTGAAAAAGAGGCTGACTTTTAATTAATAGCTCAGAACAAGTTTGTTAGAAATATAATAAGTTGGGCTTAATTTTAAATGTCAAAAAAGCTAATTAACTTTGAAAAATTCTTTTTAAAAAACAAATAATTCTTTTTTCAGCTGCTTTTACTCAAAACTGGCGATACTTTACTATTTCTGATAACTTTCATTCGTCTTTTGGGTTTGTTCTGAGATCGATTAGAAGTTATAGACTTTTCACTATTTTGAGGCGATTTTATACCCAATGATACAGAGCTTTTCAGATCTAAATAACAAACATTTAGATTAAATTTTAAACTATAAACTCAATATACTATTACTTGAATTAGAAACTGAGAGTTTTAAAATATATACTTTAACGTATAGCTCGTGAAGGTTTTTATTTTAG
>JAQFXV010001482.1:0-13343 GCA_034694065.1 Camisia spinifer | reverse complement strand
TATATCTTAAGTTCGTCTTTATTTTTGAAATTGAGAGTATATAATAATTCAACATTATTTCAAATCATAAGCTAATGAATGCTATATGAATGCTATTTCGTATTGCTTACGAGTTAGTAAAGTTAATAAACAAATCAATAATTAACTGAAATGTGATTAAAACTAATCAATCTATTTTAGAACATCATATCATCTAAATAAAATATTAATAAATTTCGTTTAATTGTTTTTTGTTCAAAGAAAAGTATGTGAAAATTAGAGTGAAAAATACCAGAACTTATATTTATAAAAAAAAAATTTTTATAACCACAATATAAACACTTCGCACACATATAATATAACAGTATATAAGATCATTATATAATTCATGTCATATTGTATGCTATATTAATATAATTCAACTGATTTATTTATATTTTCTCAATTAAACATGAAATTACATATTTCACAACAGTTTCTATTATTCTTACAATGAATATCTTCAGTGAATATTAATATCAAATTAACTTAAAGTTAGTTTTAATTCAAAATGATTTAAGTTTTAATCTGAATAAGTTATTGGGAGTGGTGTTGTTGTATACCATATAATGGTTGATCTCTCATTACATATCTTGTTGAGTTATACCTTTAGTAGAAATCCATTTTGTTGGTCACTGACACAGCTCATCAACAAAAAAGTATTTTATTTACATTTGACAGACATGTTATGTTTGCATAACTCCAGAAAATAATGGTGTTTCTCAAGTATTTAATCACAGCTCAAACAATCAGTTTTTTCTTTAAATGATTTCAGCTTTCGTTTTCTGACCACAAAGATAACGAGTTTTAAGAAATTAGTTCCATAAGAATTATCACAAATGATTCAAATATAAAGTTTATTAAGTAATAGTTTCAGTAGACAAAAATTTCAATAACTTTGTATTCGATTTGAAGCCATAATTCGAAAAAAATTTAAAAATATATTTTATTCTACACATTGAGAATGATTAAATTGAAATTCTTGTGTGGAATTTATTTTCAACATTCAAATGAGTTCCTATTGAAAGTTAGATTTGAAGATGAATATTAAGTTAAATAAAATTATTCGATGGCATTTAATTTCAATGAAAAATAAAGTGAATGACCTTTTTGAGAAGCATAGTTTAATGCAAATTCATTGCGCGTTGAAATATTTCCCTGTGAAACGATAAGTTTTCATTCTCAAGACTTATGAGTTAATAAGAGGTAATTGCGAATCAATTATGTCCGGCAAGAACTACTTTCTGCCTAAAATTTATTTTTATAAAGGGAGGGTCCAAAAAATAATAGATACAAAAGGTATATAAACTATTAGATCACAATTTTGTAATACAGTCTTCATTTTTTAAAATTTTAACTCAAGGTTCAAACTCACAATTAAAACTACATTTTTTATTATAATAATTGAATGAAAATGAATAGCTTAAAGTTTTACTATTGATTCCTTCAATCAATTGTTTGATTGAAGCTTTTTAAACTATTAAAATCTAGTGAAAACTTCAAATTCTGAGCTTTAACTTTTAGTATGTGACTCAGTTCGGATCTTTTCTTTGTTGAAGTTCATCTTGACAAAATTCAAACCTTAATGCTTAATACTATTTGATTTCACGTGAATTTTAGCTTCTAATTTGCGAAATCTTAAATTTTTTCTTAAGTTTTCCAAAATTGTCAATAATTATAAAGATTTATTAAAAAACTGAATTACTTACTTCCGGTTTATGGTGTTCATGAATTTTAAAAATTAAAATATTCAAATGAGTAATTAAAAAGTTTTTCATTAAAACAATTGAAAGCAACTCAAAGATTGCTATAAAAGCGATTGGAAATTACAATTGTCTTCATTGTCATGTTTAAATATTTATGCGGTAAAACATATGTGGGGGTATTATTCTATTAAAAATCATATATTACATCATATGAGCATTTATTTCAAAAGCAATAGCCCTTAAAACCTGTTCACGACTACGAAGGACTCTTCAAATAAGACAATACGCATAACAAGACTTCCTTTACAGAGAATTAAGCCATATATCCTTCAAAATAGGTTATAAAGTAAATACTGTATTTAATTCTCAGTAAGCTGTGATTTATATACACATTCTTTTTCATTGTTAAACTTGATTTCATACAGAAAAAAGATCTGGAATAGAGTGAGTGAAATTTTCAGCTCTTTCATAAACAATGAAGAATTCAACACAGTGTACAACACAAGAAATCCTTTATTATTGGCATCAATATTGGCGAGATGTCGGCGATCAGAGAACAATTAATTTCCCGCTCATTCGCGACGGGCCATGGCTTATGCTCACCATTCTAGTCACTTATTGGGTTTTTGTGCGTAAAATTGGCCCAATTTTAATGAAATCTCGTGAGCCTTTCGAACTTCGAGGAGTTATGTTTATATATAATAGTGCTATGGTTTTTATGAATGCTTACTTCTTCTTACAATCATTAAAATGGCTTAATTATGGTCATGCATTACTTGACTTCAAATTTCCATCAAAGGATGATTCTTCACCTGCAATTCAATCACATATTTGGTCTTTTTATTTATATTACATCACAAAATATATCGATCTTTTGGATACAATATTCTTTGTTTTACGCAAAAAATACTCTCAAATATCAACTCTTCATGTGTATCATCACATCAGTGTTCCTATTCTTGGATGGTTAACCTTCTGGTATAGATACAATGTGCCATCAATTGGGTTCTTTGCAATACTAAATAGTTTTGTTCACGTAAGTGTTTTATTTAATTTTCATTTATATTTACTTAATCATGAAATTTCAAACAATACAATTGATTTATTAAAGAGTTGAAACTTATTCTTAAATAAATACATAATTTTAGGTCATTATGTATTCATATTATGCTTTATCAGCGTTCGGACCGAGAATTCAAAAATATTTGTGGTGGAAAAAGTACATAACACAACTTCAATTACTTCAATTCATGTTATTTGGTATTTATGGAAGTTTAGTTAAAATCTTTCACGTCGGTTATCCTCCGTTCGCTTTTTGGTTGGCGTTCTCACAGCCGCCGCTATTTTACTATATGTTTTACGAATTTTATATTAAAGCTTATTATAACAGAAGTGTCAAAAAGGATCAAATTCATTGTTTTAAAGGAAAATTACAAAATATAAAACATCAATAATTTAACTTCATTTTATTTACTTAACTTTGAATTGACTTTGAATTGTAAATAAAACTCATTTTTTAATTTGAATTTTGATTTATTTTTCTCAAAATAGCGAAACTTCAATAGTTTGCTCTTGAAGTTGAAGTATTTTCATTACAAGTTACCAACTTATCAATCAAGTTAAACAATATATAAAATATTGAAAATGACATTAAGCTATATAAGAGTACACTTGTTATTATAAAATCTTTTGAAAGTGATTGAGAAATATTAAAAGTTTTCGAAATGGTGTACAAATATTGCTCCCTCTCTTCTATTGAGTGTTTCACATGCCTGTTGAACATTATTAGTCATGGGTCCGGGACCACAACTGAATACACCCACTCGTGTCACCTTATAATAAAGCGATTCATCAGTTTCAGAATTAGTTATTTGAATGAAGGATATTTGATTTTAGTGTTAATGTGCAAATCATGCTCATAATCGATTATCAAATATGGTTACTTCATTTATTGTTGTCTATATTTATAGTCAAGTGAGGACTTGACTATAATTTAAGAATCTGAGTTAGTGCTTATGTTTTCTTTTATGATACTGTTTCAACAGTAAATTATTTTTGTTGACTAACTTTTTGGACTTGCTTAAGTAATAAGCTCAATATTTAGGCTTGTACTTTAGGCTCAGTATTTTAGAAACACAGATCTTCTGACTGAAGAGAAATTAAGTGTATGCTTACATATAGATATTTTCTCTTCCGCCAAAAATTGTGTTTATAAAATAATTGATTTCTTTGACTTTAAAGAATTAAATATAAAACTCCTTCAATAAATAATCTTATTCATGATTGCATGCCCTTTAAATAATTTGTTATGAAAGGTCGCATTTAATAAGAATTCAAAAGGACAACAATAAATGAATAAAGAAGTAGCTTTTTTGAAATGGATAATAATTTGGAAATATTAGGATTTTAGAAATCCATAGCACTTAGTTTTTAGAAAGCTATAGCTATAGCTCGCGCAGAACAAACGACTAAGCTTAGAAAGTAATATTAGTTTAGGTCAAACGCAATAATATGGACACACATTCACACTCAAATCAAGTCAAACAAGACAAATATTGTTTTTACATTCGGATGTTCCTGTTGTAAAGAGTCAAGAAATACTGTGAAATTAGGTCTTCCGAAATGGGTTTTAGCTTTCAATCCAGTAAAAAGACTTCGATTAGATATTCGTTGAAAGTGTCGCTCACATATGTACTGAAATTATTATTTATTAGTTTAGAGAAATATATAGTATAATTAATACCATAATTATTTGTTTCATATAATTGAATGATTAAAATCCTTACCAACATAGTTGTCCTCAAATCAAACTTTTCATAGAATTGTGTAATGAAAATATGAGTTGTCAACAAATTAGACTTATCTTTCTCTTCTGTTTCTCTTATAACGTCTGACAACCACTCAAAATGTTTTTGAGTTCGTGTAACCCAAAGAAAATAGACCTTAAATATTCAGGTTTATCAAAAATTATGACTTAATTTCTCTTCTTTGGATTGGTATATAATTTAAGCTTACTTTTTTGCAATTGATTTTTGTATTGAGTCCAGCTTTAAATGCAATATCTTTAAGAATGGATGCAAATGGTGTGACACCAATACCACCGCCAACAAGTACTGCTACATCGAATCGTAACCAGTCTTGATGTCCTTCACCATAAGGTCCGTCCAGATATAACTTCGGATACGCATGAGTTCCCAAATTATTTGGATCATAAGTTTGACGTAAATTCTTTGTAAACGGACCGACAGCTCGAATAAATAGAGAGAGATTATCTTCATGTGGAGCCGAAGCTATAGTGAACGGATGGTATTCACTGCTATTGAGTGCCAGACACGCAATACGAACCCATTGACCACTTTTATAGTCAAAACCTGGCGGGCGTTTGAATTCAAGATGTGTTACATCGGATGGATGTAAAACAGCGCGAATGACCGATATTTCGACTTTTTTACGGCTCACACTTATTAGACGATCGATTGTGAATAAAATCTTATGAGAAAACAACCATTAGATAAGGTGATACTTAAAAGTGAAATTTGATTTAAACTATAAATTTGAAGGTAATTGAAAAGCTTACGATTGGGATTGTAAAGTAGTGATAGAATATCGGCTGCTGAACAATCCTTCCCAATCCGTGTAATATCATTAAAATATATAATAAGGGATAGAGATTATGTGTCGCCCAAAATGCGTTGAATACATGACGTCGAGAATAATGTATCGCAAACACATAAATCAATATAACTAGACATAAGAGGAATACACCAGTAATACCGGTGATTGTCTGCCAGCACCAGTTGTGAAATTTGGGCAATTCATGAGATCTATGGATTTTATTTATTTAAATAATTAATTCAATACAATTTCAAATTTGTTGAATACATACGAATGATAAAACTCTCTGAACAGACACGTCGCGTCATCGGGAGTTTGAGTTGATATGTGGTAGAAGTTTATCGCGTGACCAATTGAATGGATAACTTTGTCAAAAATAATTTAATTTTAACAATAATTGGCACTGTATTGGCATTAATTTATTGCATACTTGACATAATCAAAGCCCAGAATGCTATGTACTTATGAAATGCAACCGCACCATCAAATGGAACAAATCTATGGATAAATGTCTCTCTTAAGAATGTAATGATGTTTCGACACATTGTTAATAGAATTGTTGAGTAGCAGAACATCTGAACACTGGCGGCCCCTCTTGTTATTGTGACTCCAAGTCCCGCTATTTGACGAAGACCTCCATGTTCTCGAAGAAATGTGTAAGCTTTATAACAAAATAATAGCAGTTATGCACAAACTTATTCATTAAAACAAAATTAAGAGCAAAAATTCATTCATATCATCACTCACTGTAAGCTTTTTCAACAAAAATATAAATAATGATTGCCGTATAGATGAATATCCAAAATATCTCTAATTTGTATTCATCTACAAATCGTTTCCAAACTATCAGCCAATCGGGTTCTTTCTTATGTTCATGAGTTTCTACTCTTAGCATAGATGGTGTCGGTTTTGTTGTTGTCTTTGTGATGAGCGCAGGATCTAATGGCCCGTGAGGTCCAAAATTGGTTGGACCCGAACCTCCGAAATAACTATAAGCTCTAACCAGTGTATCATTAGCTCGAAGTACAGCACTCTGTCGTTTATTACCACCGGTTGTGGATATTCCTTGAACTGCACTCACTGACAATCAAACAAATAGTTGATCAAAATATTGAATTCGGTCAAAATATTCAATTAAAATGTTTACCGTCAAAGTTAAGTTCCGCATATCCTAATTCTTCCTTATAATCTCCCAATAGTTTTTGGAAATCATCGAAAGTTAACTCTTGACGACTTTTAAGTCCTGCCGTTTTAAACATGGATGATATGACTTCATCCATCTCATGAGGAGATATACTTTGATTGGCCAACTCTAACATTGATTTGATCATTGTCTTGAATTCATCAACAGTTAGTTTTCCGGTCCCGTCCACGTCATACATGTCAAACATTAACTTTGCTTTTTGGTCAGCGGTTCCCTTTGCGAAAATTACAATCATATCCAAAAATTCTCTGAATGAAATGAAACCATTATTGTCTTTATCGACTAATGCAAACATTTGCTGAATAAAAGTTGAATCAGGCCTTAGAGATAATGCTTCTGCGAATTCAAACTGAGTTAATTCAGTGTTTATGACCTCTTTGGCTGTTTTAACATTCAATGAATCTTCTCTTGTATTCACTCCAAATGCCTTTTGATAGTGAGAAAGGGATTATTCAAAAATATCAATTTTTCTATATCTTTGTAATTTAAATTACATGAGAGAAGACAACTCTGAAAAATTGTTCCAAATGTTGTTGTCGTTTAAATTTAGTATAAGCCGAACCTAACATTCCATTCAAATCAATTTCAAGCCTTTCTCTTCCAACTCCGATCTCCTCAAGAAATGATTCAATTTTTGAGGCGAATCTTTCTCTATCATAATAAGAATCAAATTTGAGAACTAAATCATATTCTTTGGGCACTTTAATAAGCAGATAATCTTGAGCCCTATTAGTACTGGCTTGAAGTCCAATAGAAGGAACATCTTTAAGAACAATGGATCTTAAGTCACGACTATTTGTTTCTAACTTAATATAAATGGTTTTTTTCGATGATTTGCATTGAATCTGAACATTTCGTAAACCTTCGCGTTTTCCAACCCATTCTTGAGCTAAAAGTTACGAAACATCTGATAATTATCGATACTTTAAGTACAAATAATTGTATTCTTAAGACAAATGATTACCTAAAGTGATGTCATCGCTTAATGTCATTCTTTTGACTTTAGTGTTATCTTTTCTTAATTTTTCATTAATAGTTAATTTTTGTTCCACAAGATATCTCAAAACAGCGATACAAATGAGAGCAAAGATTCCAATGGCTAGAAAACTGAGTGCATAACTAACTTGACTGCCTTCAAAATAATCAAATGTATGGGCTATTGTGCAGCTATCGTTCATAACTCTCGATCGAGTTACTGATCCTAATGATAGACACATTTCTTTTGTTTTATTCTCGATATCTGTTACGCATTCATATGAATAAGATTTTGACATCGCTTTTGTACATTCGGGCGAAATTGGATTAGATCCAGCTTTGATTGGAAAATAAGAAATAAATATTTCAAATTGAAATTAATAGCATTTTTTGGAGAAAATATTTACCTGTTGGTAAACGGAATACTTTTGGCTGAATTGCGCCGTTTTTTATATTAGTTATACTTCTTATAATGTCATAAAGAGTTAATTCTTTCAATCTTGCGATTTGGTCTTTTGTGAATAATCTAGTGTTTCATTATTGGAAAGATATCTTTAATTATAATGAATTATCTTTAGCTTATAGTGTTTAAAATACCCATTTTTGTGATTTTCAAACCAAAATCTATCCCCGTCTCTGATACGCCTGAACTGATCCTTTATAATGTGTGTGAAGAGAGGTCCGGGTTGGTATGTAGTTGTTTCTAATAAGCCACCCACCCATATATCAATTTTGTTGGTGGAATTCTTATAGATTTTGTTCGCCACTTTTAATAAATTCTAGTTGAAAAAAATCAAATTTACATCAAATAACTAAACGATGAATAATGAGATAAATAATTATGCATTTCCGAAATGCATATTTCAAAGTTTCGAGCATAAAATCATGATTCGCTGTCAAAAGCAATAATATTAAGCATAAACCCATTAATTTTGGGTCTAAAAGTAGTTAATTTTGATTATAATTAAGCCAAAATCAAAAGCATAAATATTTATTACTATTAATGAATAAAATTATATTCACTGGATTTTCGTTGATGTTATCTTTCCATAAAGTGTTTGCGATTTCATCAATACTTTTTTTGCTCATATCTTCATTATCTAAACCTAATTCTCTTCTAGCAGTTAAATAATCAGGTAATCCATGATCTCTACCTATTGTTATAAAATGAAAGTTTCGCTTTAATATATAATTTAAATTAATTTCTGAGCTCTATCTTTACCGCGTTGTATATTAATAGCCATAAGATCTCTTCGCGTGAATTCTAATCCCCCAAAAACATTTCCGCGTAAGTCTTCAACAACCACATTATCCTCTTTTTCTGCTGGTTGTGAAGTCATTCCCATAATTATCTCCTCAAAGCCTCCATTACGCAGATGCTCAATAGGTTTCCAAAAGCTATTACACGTACGAATAATGTGTTCATTTGAGTGGTGATGATTCGGAACATCGAGTTTATCAACAGAAGAACAGTCAGCGTTTCGTTTGATTCCTCCGGCGGTGACCAATGTGTGGCCAAATCGAAAAGCTGCCGATTGAAAAACATTAGATATTTGCGGATCAATACTCCCGTCATAGCCTTCATATTTTGGTAATTCACGTCCTAATAAAAATGGTAACCATTCGTTTATCACAATTTGTTGATGAGAAGCGATAACCCATTTTCGGGCCTCATTATATATCTTATCGTCTGTCCAATGAGGATATTCTGAATGAATTTGTTTTGCAATAACATTATGCCATCGAAACCATATCACTCCCATTGTAAGTAAGAAAGGATTTTCATGACCGCGAGGATTACCCAATCCTTTTAGGAAATTTCAACAACAAAAATAATTTAAGCTATGATTTCAAAGTTATCTTTTATTTTACTTTGAATGCTTTCAATAGGATTCAAAGTTTGAATTTTTAACTTACTGAAAAATCTATTGACTGGAAGTAAACGAGGTTTTGGTTGCTCTTTAGTATTTCCCATCCATTCAAGTGGACCCGAAGGTGGCGGCGGATTAAGTAATGGAAGATTAATATCATTAAAAGCCGGAAATTCACTGGGACTCCCATTTGAATCATCTATAAATGAGGAAAGCATTCCGTTTTCGAATGATCTCAAGGCATTGGACCAGCCCTTAGAAGTGCCATAAGTGAGTCCTCCATCAAGCCATGGCGTCACTTCATTTAACTGTTGGCGCGGATTATTAGGAGAATGACCTGTTATTATGCTATATCTCGTACGCAATAATGGCATAATAGTGTGTCCTGTGCTGTGATTAAAAGGGACAAAACCATCATTTGACATTCCATCTTCGGCCTGGATTCTAGATGGATTGGGAGGAACAATGGATGGTTGGATGGATGGATCTTCTGCATAAACCTTATTGGGTATTTCAATATTGATGTATTCAGGAGGACAACCGGCCCCCTGAGAGTCCAGTATCTCTTCCACTATTTGTTGTCCAAAGAACACAAAAAATGCTGTCTTCCCAGTGGCTGACTTTTTACCGATTTCTCCTTTCATAAAAGCTTCTGATAATAATATTGGATTCGGTCTATCAATACCCGCTGGTCTATAAACTCCATCAGAATATTTTGGAGACAATAAACGAATTAAAGGCAAATCTGAATGAATGAAAGTTGTGTTACTTGAGAATAGTTTTTATAATTTGAATGTCATAATTACCGACTGCTCCCAATTCTGGATGTGCTTTATTATTATACCATCCATTATAACCTTCATATTCAGGGCTATTGTGTTTTTCTTCTGTTTTATTGCTTCCAAATAAAAGCCATTCAGGAAATAATTTTTCAAACTTAAGTGCTTCGGCTTTAGGTTTATTGCTTTCGACTTTTTAAATAAAGAAACCACAAAACAATAGTTAATTAATATTTAAAAGTTGAGAATAAACAAACGAAAATTAAAAAATATAAATATTGTCTGTAGATCTGTTAGTGAACTTTCACTTACTTTTAGCCTTTAGAGAACTTTCAGGTTTAACATCATCTTTTTGAAGCAAGTCTTGACGCGTAACTCTTGATTCAGTGACAGAATCAGACTTTGTTTCCTCTTCTGGTTGAAAAGCAGATCTGTCTGTTGTTGATGATGATGAAAATTTTTTATCTATAACTTTGGTGTCATCATCGAAAAAGAAATCAGTTGTTTTCGAAGTTGATTTCGCTGACTCTGCGTTTTTAATTAACGAAAAAATGTCTTCATCATTGAGATTAATTGGATAATCATTTGATTCAGTTGTAGTCGTAGTCTTAGGTCTTCCATTTCTCTGAGCATAACTAACTGTTAAATTAAGTGAAATGATTATAAATATAAAAGTAATAGATTTAAAATTCATTTTTAATTCATGATTTAATGAATTAACACAAATATAAAAAGTAAATTATTAGTGTGAATGTCATTCACATTCATTTTGGTCTTTAATATTGAAAGGAAATATGGTTTCCGTGAATCTGATTAGTGAAGGATATGAAATGAAAATCTTTCTGAGTAAATGTGATCACTTTCAGACATTTTCAGCTCATTTCCACTTTTCATTATTCGTGATTTGAATTAAGAGTTGGTTTAATAAAGGATATAAAAGCATTTTCATTAAAATAAACTGAAACTTATAGATATTTTACGTTTTTACGACTGATCAATAAATTATTGTTTTGACTAATTTTACACCATTTGAAATAATGAGTGCTTTTTCATAAACTTTAGTCAAGTTTTATTGAAGAATAACTAGAAATACAAATGTAAAAATTCATTAAAAACTATCAGAATTTAATCATACTTTTAAAGTATTTACAAAACTAGAGTTTAAAAGTTATAAAACATCGTTGAAAAGAAAAAATCAGACTTCGTTTTGAAACAACAAATTACTTAAATAAAAGTTAAAATTAATAAAAAATTAATAACTTTAAGAATATGAAAAGAAAATAATAAGTTTAGGCGTAATATAAAGGCATTTAAGCGAAAAGTGATTCGGTTTGAATCAAACTATTGTCAGGAATTGAAGGCGAAGTCTGAATGCCATCAGTTTTAGAATCTCTTTCTGGATAGTGTTTCGACATATGCTCTTCGATTTGATTCTTAGCGAAATAGCCATAGAGTTTACAGGGTTTACATTCGAAATAACCGCCAAACTTAATGCCACTGCAGGTCGAACAGAAAATTGCGAGTCTTTTAAAGTTAGACTCATTCAAATCAATTGAATCCTTACAACCGCCGCAAACAACATGAAAACACTTCTCATTGCACACAACGTTTTCAATAGTGGTCACAGGAGTTGGCGATGGCTTTGCATTATCTTCAGTTGTCTTCTCTTTCTCTTGATTTGTCTTCTCTTTGGCCAAAATGCTGTTCTCTTTCAGTTTTCGCAATTTAAACACTTGTCTCACATCTAATCGCGGTTTTCGTATTTCGTTTGGAATGCTCTGCAATTCTGGATAGCATTCGTCTCTAAACATAATCAGATCATTAAAGGCCTGAAGTCTTCTTTCGTTCTTAAGTTTCTGAAATTCAATCAGTTTATCATTGAATCTCTTTTTCTGACTTTTATTCATTCTTGAAATGATCGCAATATCGACAAAACTCTCTGCCATTTCCATAATCTGATTGTCAGACAATTCATCCTCTGGTTTACTATTCTCAGGAAAAAGAGTGAAGTGTTTCCCTGAGTTCCAGTTTTCATCTCCAGAGCCCTCACTATTAACATGACTGTTGTCTTGACTAACTTCAGCACTTTCGGAAACTTTTACATTAATGGCCAATCTTTCAGAGATCTGTTTCTGATCGGCAACAATGCTTTCGACCACTTCTTCGCTCTCCTTGTCTTCATTTTCAACTCGAGGTAAGTCTTCATTATTAGAGTCAGAGCTGAGGCAATTGTCTGTACTTTTAATATCACTTTCAATGCCATCGTTATCATTGTGTTCGACTTGAGGGACAATTGGATCCATACTTTCCTCCACACCATTCAGTGGTTCCGATTGAAGACAATCATCACTTCCAGTGACAGATGAGGTGTGATTGGGATCCAGTCCTACACTTATATCATCATTGATTCCAATATTCTTATCAGTAATGCTTATGTCGTCCTTCGTTTGGAGACTAAGTTGTGATCCAAAGTCATCGACAATGGTTTTGATTGAATCTAAATTAGATTTAATAGAATTACGTGTGGGGTAGAGTTGTTCGCATTTCTGGACGTGTTTCTGATATTTGCTTTCCTTTACTTTATGATTACTATTGAATGGACACACTTTCAGACCCATATTTTTATCAATTATATGGCCATAAAAGTAAATATCATCAAAAGTCGCCATTTTCTGGATTATAATAAATGATTCGCAAAAATCTCGATTTAGTTTAAATTCAAATTAGAATTCGTTTAATTATTTATAAATACGTTTGATTTTCGAAATGGGTTATTGAAAAACGCGAAGCATCTCATTATTTAACGTTCGATAATATTAGGCCTTATAGTGAGTGACGTTTGACTGTTAAGTATTGTTAACACATATAATGCGTGCCTTTTGATAGACATTAAGTTAATCTAATGCTTAATATAATATTAAATCACTTTTTTCGCACTCAAAAAGTGTATGACTTGAAGTTGACTCAAATCAATAGTTTTTTATCACAAGATTCTATTACTAGTAATTGAAACAAAAGTCACTCAAAATGATGACAACTTTGAGTCACTTTTAAAACTATAAAGCCTTGTCTACACTATCAAAATCTGTAACTTTCTAAGGTAAGCTAAGGAAAGGGTATGGGTAGGTAAGAGGCATCTACACTCAACTGTATTTTCTTGCATTTGGGACAGTTT
>JAQFXV010001481.1:0-13345 GCA_034694065.1 Camisia spinifer | reverse complement strand
ATTTTCTTTATGAATAATAATCTTAAGGCTTGTGATAATATGGCTAAAGGATTGATCAAAAGTTTGAGTGAAGCGCCTCTTAGTGTTCAGCTTAAGACCAAAGCAATCAAACAATTGAAGAAAACTGAATTCCAATCAGGTATATATTAACTCATTAATTTATCACAATTTTCTCGAACGCGAACCTAAAACTATTCGATTTCACACTAAAGAGTTCACTGAAGACCAAAAGGAGAAAATTGGTTTCATTGAAAGTATAAGTTGTTTGGCATCGATTGGACAAAAAGCATGTCAAAGAGTTCTTCTATATTTCAAAATCTCATGCGTATGACTAAGAAAGCAATCATATTATCACACCTTATATAACATGATTTCAATTAATTAGGTTTTGGGTCGAAATTATTCTGATATTGAAAAACCAGATTTGGAAGATTTGGAACTATTGAAGTGTTTAATATCATCTCATAATAGCGACGCATTATCTTTTGCTAAAGAATTAATATCATTGAATGAAATTAATGACGAAGACATCGCTTCAATTATATGCAGAGAGACTTTGATTTCTCTTAAAAACAATTTATCGGAAAGTTCTTCTATTGAATCATTAAAGTCAAGCTCTGATAAGATCAGCGCTAGTTTTCTATCTCTAGTCAGACTTCTTAACGATACAGTGATTTTAGGAATAAAATTACTGAAAGAAACGGAAATTGAAGACCTGTTGTGCGATCCCATTAATTATGTTCTTTTAACTAAATTATATATTAAAGCTCACGAATGTTTTTCACTCGCCTGTGATGTCAAAGGGATTGCACTCGTATTGAGAAAATCAAGAATTTTAATAACACAAACTTTACTTCAAGCGAAAGATTTTAATTCAATTTTAAGATTAATGACAGGAATCGGCAGATACTCAGAGATGACCTATTGTTTTGACATTTTAAAAGAGAATAATCAGTTTGAACTTCTTCTCAGTAAACGCATTGAAAAGGTATTATTTATCAATTTTAATGATTAAGTAATTTATAATGAGTTTAACCCAAAGGCCCCGCAATTACGCATTGCTTTACTCGACTATTTGAAAGGGGATAAAGAGATGTTTCCATTAGTGGCGCTTCGTTTTTGTCTCTATAGAGAAATAGCTGAAAACCATGAAATGTCCGCAAGAAAACTGCTGAATGATATAAAATTTCAATTCACATCAAATATAATTAGTTATAGAGAACAACTCGAGACTATAATGTTTGAATTGATTGACGCACAGGAGAGTTATTGTAAGTCTGGTTCACACACACACGCGGACACATGCGCTAAAATGGCACAACTTATTGCACTTCAAATTCATTATTTACCGGCAAATATAGCCATAATTAACATGAATACCACTCAAACCTCAATATTTATTGAACAAAACAACAACTTTCACGAGGTATAAAACTTTATTCAAATTAATTTCATTACTGAATTGCAATACAAGTTAATTAATTTTGTTAAAAAAGGCATTAATAGTGTCCGACGCCTATCAACACAATACAAGTTGGGCTAATGCTGTCTTCAATCATGTTATTATTAATGGAGAATTGAATTATCTTTCAGACTATTCCAGTCGAAGAGAAATTAATTCATCATTTGTTGAAGAACTAGTTCAAAAGTATACACAACAGATCGCAACCAAAAACTGGTCAAACGATAAATTATCTCAAATGAAAAAATCATTACAAAAATTGATTGAATACACAGATGATTATGAAATTAGATTTAAAATCTATAGCAAATTGAATTTTATGGACACGACTAAGAAAATGCTTTCTGAAGAAAGTGGGGCTTATTTACAAGATTTGCGTAGAAATGGATTTCTATAAAAACTTTAATCTTAAAAAAATTATTAAAACTTTTAGTCTTTAAAAGTTATCGAAAATTTTATTATTTAAATGTAAGAATACTTTTAATTTGTCAAAATGTTAACGATATTAAACTTATAATAATTATGTGCATCTGTTATAACAAATTGAGTTCAGATAAAATCATCGAATTCTTCCAAATCATTATTTCCTACACTGAAGTCATCATTTCGTTCGACTCTAACTGAGAATCCTTTACCCTTTTTCTTTGATTTCATTTTTTCGGCCTTTAAAATATGAAAAATGAGAATTAATATAAAACTAAAGCTATATTTTAAGTAAAACTAAAGTTGAAATTGAATAAAACCTTTTGTGCTTTAACTTTTTCATTGAAAAGTGCGGTTAAACTACTTGAAAGCCTTTTAATGTCATCCGATTCTATTGAAACACACAATTCTCTGAATAGATTTTCGAGAAAGTTTACATAATGTGGAGACTTATCATAACTGATCAATTTGTCGACTAAACTCTTTTTAAATGTTTCAAAATCTTCTTTCGAAGACAGACTCATATCAAGTCCAGAACTGCTATTCTTTGCGATCTCTTCGTCTCCAAAGGCCTCCTTTGCTAGCAATAAATCAGACTCTTCTTGAAGTCGTTGTCTCTCAAGCTTTTCAGCCAATGCTTCCTCTGGTGTTTTAGGTGTTAAATTCAATTCTTCACTACCTCTTCGATCTTTTTCCGCTATTTTAAGTAACCTTTTCTTTTTGGCACTTTTTTCTTTAGTTGGCTCTACTTTTTTAGGACCTAATTCTTTAGTATCTTCTTCTTCTTCATCATCCCAATTATCTTTAATATCATCGTTTTCATCCTCTCCCGACCATTTGTCAACTCGAACCCCATCCAAAACATCAACTTTTTTTACATTAATTTCTTTTTCTGCATTCAATTAAATTTCAAATTAAGTTTACATTCAAACAAAATCACTTTTTTATGATTTAAAGTCGACTCGAGTTTAATAACAATCAGATAACGAAATTTGGGTCACATTTTGTTTTTTATTCTGTGATTGCATTCATAAAAATACCCTATTTTTCAACTTATTTTGAATATCAGTCAATAGTTTGATAATTAACTTATTATTAACTAATATTACTTTATATTCAACTCAAATGATAAATGAATTTCATATAACTTATGGTTATATTTATTTCAAATATTAAATATATTTCAAATTATTTGATTAATAACTAGTTTTTTATAATAAATAAAACTAATAATCTTTATATAATTATCTCAATAATAATAATAAATATAACAATTTATACCCCAATCGTCTGCCATTAGTGTTATTATTATTGAATCAAATGATTTATTTAATCAAATTTTGAAATAAGAATTAATTGATTGCAAGTCAGAGCAGTTGAATAGTGGTATTGAAAGCAAATATTTGTAAAAAACTATTTAAATAATAGAAATAATTAGATCTAATACAATAGAATTGAATGAATGAATGCAATGTGTAATACATGGCATATGTCGTCAATTAAGTGTAATATTAGTCAAACTGTAAAACTCTATTTGCTTTTTTGCGTAATTTTAACCATGAGTTTGAGTTTATTAAAACGTTACGCTGTTTAGAGAGTAGAAAACTCTGGAATCAAAAAATTCCGATATAACTCAGCAATAAAATCAGCATTAAATGGTGTGGAGGGTTATGAAAATCCTGTTTTAATGTAATGTTGTTAATGAACGTCTTATGCAGTTCGAAATAATATGAAGAAAATGCAGTTCATGCTCTTTCTTACATAAATTATGATCACTTAAACTTAATGTCCAGTAATAATAACTTTAAGCATTATTACTGGACATAACTTATCATTAGTTAATATATGAATAGCTTAAGAGTTTTTCATACATTAATATTAATCGAAAAGCAATAGAACTTAATTTGAATAGAAATTGAAATAAAGTCTAATTCGCAACAATCGATATTTATTTGCAATCAAATCATTAAACTTTATTTTTAATCGATTTATAGAATTGATTTAATTCTAAGATAAACATAAACTAAAACAATCGATTCATTTGAAGATAAATTAAATATAATTCCAATGTATTTAAAAAGCAATACAATAATTGATCAGATAATCGATCCAATAATTTATAAGTATTTACTGATAGGTTCGCCTAAAATTTGTTCCAAATCAGTGACAACTATCTTAACTAATTCTTCGACATCGTTAGAGTCGTCTTCACTTAATTCAGAGATAAAAGGAATTGCTTCAGGAATTAAAGGAAGATATTCTTCACCAGAAACGAGTATCAATTTGTGTAACATTCGAAGTGCACCAAAACGTATCTTAAAGTCAACAATAGATTAAACATTAGTTCAAAAAATAAATTCAAAACAAATCATTCTCACTTCGCTTGAAGTTTCTCTAGTTTTGAGCAAAATTTGATAATTGAAATCCTTTATAATTATATCGTCTTTATTCGATTGAATCAAGTATTGAGTGCATAAACACAACAATTCTAGTCTTTCTTTGTATTCTTCACTATTGCCTAAAGTATTCGTCAACTGAAGCAAAATTATAAAATCAAATAAATAATTCAAATGATCAAAAATTAAATCAAAAACAATAAAGACCTGATTTATAATAGGTTTAGTCAATGCCTGCATTCGTTCTTTTGTAAAAAATCCTCCGTTAATGTCATATAAAAAACATTTTGAAAGTACAGCCAAAATAGAAACAATCAGAATATGTCCCGTTTGGTAATCGAGATCAGTGTCTAATTGATTGTCTGAATGAAACAAACTTAACATTTGAGAGCAATTATTAACAATTGACGGAGCGATAAAAATGCAGAATAAACTCTTCAATTTGTCGGATAAATATTGAGACAACTTATAAAAAGATATCATTCTTTGATAATGTTTTCCATTCTTTTCCCGAATAGCCCAGTCGTATAACTATTTGAAGCATAAATTGTGTTAATAATCAATAAATTATTGGCATTTTCATTACTATTCATACCTTATAGAAAAGCGGACGAAATGTAATTTCAGTCAATTTAGGGATAAATACAGAAAATGCTTCATTGCATGAATTCTCTAATTTTTCGATTTCAGTTAAACTGATCTTATTTTGATTCAAATTTCTAAAGTCTAAGGCCTTAATCATAAGACTTTTGAATGGTTTCATAACAGAATTGACATCATTTTTGTTGATATGTTCTAAAGACAGCTTCAATAAAGCCATTAATTCACACAAAGCCTCCTTTTTCGAAATAAAACAATTAGTGATTTAGCACAAAAAGTATTGAAAATTAATGTTTAACTTACTTGTGATATATTAGAGACCTGTGCATAACATGAATCGAGAGAACTAATAAGAATACGTTTTGGTATCATTTTTGCAAAATTAGTCCAAATAGTCTTCAATCTATTTTTCAAACTTGGGATTTGTGGGAAATTTTCAGAGGCAGTCAATAACTAAAATTATTTATAATATTCTGAGTTTATTCATTACTTTAATTATTAAAACATATAAACATTTAATCAAATAAACAAACCTTAATAATAATTTGATCCAAAAATGGGCTCAAAAATTGAGGGAAATGTTGAGATATTTTTGATATAGAAGTTATATTTGAAATAACTATGACTTCATCGCTGAAAAAGAATAATTTGAGACAATTTAAACTTTCATTTTTCCAATAGATTAAAAAGTTTCAGAGTTTGAAAAATGATTAATCAGACAAATAGTACATCAAATCAGATCAGGTGACGAAAAATTAGTTCATCATTTGTCAAGTGAAACAATTAAAGTAAATAAATGAAAGTCTGTTTACCTTATAATAAAGTTTCCCAAAGTTATGGCCATAACTGATGGTAATAACGGAATTGCTTTATTTCCTAATGATATCATCAATTGTGTTAAACAAAGAATAGACGAAGCTTTGAAATTAACAGATATTTCAGCTTTCATTCCATTATTTAACGAAATAAGTTGTGATATTAATTGTTGTAAATATTTTTGATTCTCATCATTCTCTCCAATATGTTTAGACAATAATTTCAAAGTAATCATTGAAAGTTGAGAGTTATATATATTTTGGTCATCCATTTGATTGATTAGATCAGGTGTTGGAACCATTTGTGTCAAACTCTTCAACAAATTATTCAATTGTTGTGACTGAAAATAAATAATCAAAAAGTTAATCAAATAAAAACTTAAATAAAAGTTTAGGGCAATTATACTTACGCTCAAAATTTGATTCGAGAGTTGAGTCAACTTCTCATTCAATAACTCCAAAGCTTTTCTTTGAATAAGAACCGAATCGTTTTGCATTAATTCGATTACGAGTTCAATCAATTGTTGATTTGGAAGAAGAGAATTAAACTGAAATAAATTTATAAAATTAATTTATTTCTGTAGAATGAAAATAAAGTTTAAAGAAAATCTGGTTTCAATACAAACCTTCATAAGAATTTGATACAAAATATTGCGAATACGTCTTCGATGATTGTTTGAATCTTTAGCTAAAGATTCATTTTCAAGAGGCGTAAACTTAACGATCAGTGATATTAAAGAATGAAGAAATGTTAACATATGTTGACTGATATGATCCCAATCGCTATTAGTTGTCTTTTCAATAAATTCTTGCGATGAAACAACTTGTAGAATAAGTTGAGCCAAACTGTTAGCAATTGCTTTACAATCACTGTCAGACCTATTATTGGTTTTCTTCGACAAATTCCTTCTCTCATCAGTGAAATGATTGGCAAATATTTGCATTAAATGATTGAGAGAATCGATTTGTACACTGATATCACAGTGTGAACTGAGAGCTACTGTTAAACTAAAGAATGGTTGCTTTTCATGTTTAGTTTTGTTTATAGTTCTTTCAACTATTTTCATAAAAATAAGCCATAAGTGATCTTTTTCTCCCAACATATCCAACAATTTTCTAAATAAAAGTAGTCTCCGATGCGCCGGAATGTCAGGCAAAGAATCAATAAATACATTAATGACCGCATCTTTAGTGTCTTTCACGTCATTCAACAGAATTGGAACAATTGCTTCCATTGTATCGAATACTATCTGAATAGTGTACTGATCGTCACAATGAAGTAAATTGGTTCCAATGAATGTGAAAATAGTTATCACATAATCTAATATTTCTTTTTTGAAATTATGTGCGACACTACTTATCAGTGTTAACGCTATTTTTTGCGTTTCTTTCTGTTGTGTTTCACGCAAACAATCAATTATAGACTCGATTTGAACGTAAGGCATATCATCTTCACTTTGTTTCATACAATTTATGAGTGAAGACAGTATGAGTTGACGCAAATATTCTAATGAACTTTTATAATCAATTATAAAAGTCATTTTCAAGTATTCAAATAAAGTTTTGGCCAAAATTGATGTCTCGTTCAGACTCTTCTTTGATTGAATCAATTCTAATGAAATGATAAACATTTTCCATTCAGTGCTTTCTAAAGAGAATTCTGTTTGACTGATAGTTCGGATCCGTTTTGGACTTTGTGGTGATTCGTTTACATTATTAATTGGTATCAAATATTTCAATAAACTTGAAATTAAACTTCCATTAATCAAAAGCTTTTTAAACACTTTTTTCGCACCTCTATTATTATGATTAACTATTATTTCCAAGAGTTCTCTTAATAGACATATTTTTGCGTTCCTGCACGACAACGACTCAAATAGTTGTTTATTAATCAAAGTAATAAACATTTCTTCCGTGTGTTTAGTTTTAAGTGCTTTCATGAAAAACGCGAAAATAATATCGGTTTCAGAAATAACTTCTTTGAAAACATCAGTTTCAGAATAAATTGATGCCAAAGAGACTATGATTCTTGATTCTGAAGTATTTGGAGACAAAATATCGAGATATGAATTCAAAGCATTCAATATTTCTGACACTATTTGTTTATCACATTTGTTCAAAAGCAGAACAACGCCTGATTTGATGTGATCGGGAGTTTCACTATCGCTAATAATTTTAATCCATTCATTTTTAATTGAATCAGATTTAGATTTCATTGACTTGAGTTCACTATTTGTTTGAAACCATTTAGCGATTGCACAACTGATTTGGTTTTCATCTGTTTTAATTGATTCAAAATGTTCTAAACAATGCTTCAGTAGTTCATCGTTTGAATATTTGGCTAAATTTTTTGCCACATTGACAGCAAATTCTCGCGAACTATGAATCGGAGAACGCATTGATATGAATAATGACAATAAAGTTATTTTATTGGGAGACAAATGATTTTTCATTAAATTAGATGAAACCGCAAGAGAACGAGTTTGTAATAAAGGATTTTGATTATTAGCCCAAAAGGCAGCCAAAAAATCAAATTCCAATTGATTGAAAATCTTATCAACAAATTTGAATAAAGTTTCGCGAAATGATGTAGACTTTCTCTCATGAGTGTCATAACAGTTATCGAATAATAGGACGAATAGTTTGTAAAAATAGTAATTATTTGAAGCTAACTCTTTGTGCCAAAACCAGACCGAAGATTCAGTTTTAACACGTATTGAAGAGTTAATTGAATCGATCAATGAATTTATGATAAAATTAAGAAACGATAGATTTATTCTATTTTTTCTCAAATTTCTCAAACAGTTGTGCACAAAAACTTCATAGTTTTCGGATAAAGGTTTAGGTTTTGTTATTTTGAAGTTTTTTAATAATATCTCTAAAAGACTTATAATAATAGAACCACTTTTTTGTTTAATAACTTCTTCTTTCGACTCGGAATGTATTCGCTCGAGAATCAAAAGACTTAAGACAGAAGACTTCAAATTATAAACATTTCGATTCGTTTGAATGAAATTATTTTCCAAAATTAAGTTCGGATTTTTGATATAATAGTCAGCGATTTCATTACAAATCAAAGTTACGATCGAATCAGCATTTCGTTCACTATTAATAACTTCAATCATTGGTTTGCATTTTTTCCACAAAACTCTTAAAAGATCTGAATTTTTAGAACTTTTTGAGCCCAAAATGATTGCCAGAGTATCAAAGTCTGAATTATTCAATGGCAATAAAAATGGATAAATAAAAGAAAAATAAGATTCTTTGCAAACACAAGGAATACAGCTATAAGTGGCTAATATTGAGTTTTTCAATTGATACCAATAAACAGATTCTTCATTATCTTCTTTCTCTTCATTAAGACTACAAGTAATCAATAGGTTTTGACAAATTTCTGTCATCTCTTCCTCAGTAAATATTTCAAACATTTTTTGCTTCAATCCAAAGATTGATATCAGAATTTGAGGCCTTTTATTCTTAAAGATATCAATCATTACATTCTTAATGGAAGAAATGGTTGACTCGTCTTTCTGTAGGAGTAAAATATCTGAGTTTTTAACCAAGTGTTCAATTGAGTGGTTTTGTATGGATTCGTTCGCATGATTTAGACCTATAATGAGTGGCAGTTTTGCGCTCTTCACGAATGAATATCTGAATGGACTCAAAAGTGGTGCGATTGAAGTGATTGAATCCAGTTTTGATAGCGATTCGTCGAACATAACTGGATGTCGTCTTTCGATTAATGAGAGAACTTTTGAATATATGTCAACTGGTAATTGAGTGCTCTCTTCTTTTAATATTATTGAAATCGTTTGAATACAAGTGTCAACTGATAAAAAGGTTAGATTAAGTTCATTCAAGAGATGCATCAACTTTTCATTCATATAAGGGTCGGAACAATATTTGATTAGACTTTTTAAGAGACATGAAATCAAATTATCGATGTTATGATTGACATGAGTTTCAATTAATGCCTTATTATCGATACAATATATTAAACTTGTTGGCAAACAATCCAAATGTTGTGAACTATCCATTATAGCGAGCATTAAAAACGACTCTTCACTCAAAGACTTAGATTTAGCTGTGATTGCATTCAATATTTTATTGACGATTTTCTTCTCTAATACGACTCGATTAGACAAGTGTGCGATTACACAAAAACTTGCTTTTCTGAATGAGTCGTTTTTAGATTTGATTCCTCTAATAATATAACCCATTATTGTAGAAATAATTACTTCGTTTGTCTTCCTTTCGATTACATTAATTACAGTCGAAACAAAAAATGGTACAAAACTATTAGCTTTCGGTTGAATACTCAATGATTTCATCAGATTATCGCAAATGAAGCGCAAAAATCCAATGTCAGAAATGCAATGAGTTATTAGAGTTCTTTTCGGAAGAGGAGATCCAGAGATCTGTATTGGTTTCAACCAAAACCATTTATTTGTCTCAACTTTAGGGTCAGGACATGTTTGAAGTAATCGCGCAAAAAGTCTCGTTTCGTGATAAGGCATTACACATGCGATCAATGACTCGACATTATATTGATTGACACGATATCTATATATCAACCACTCTATTGTCTTATGAGTCGAATTGAGCAGAAAATAATTTGAGACCACATTAAAGAGAAATGAATCGATTTCAGTGTTTAAATCATAGTTTGCTTCACGACTTTGTACGGCTCTGTCCAATGTCTTACTCGACTCACTAAATAACGTTTCACTGAATCGCTCAATACTTCCATCCATTTCTATCAATGATTCTAAACCTGAGACCGCAATCGCGTAATGCATGTCATTATCTATTGATTTCGATTCAATGAAATCATATAAAAACGAAACAATTCCTTTACTTTCCTTTTGAATTGACGTTTGCGGGACTTTCAGTCGAGACAATTGTCGAGAGAGTGACGTTTTTGAAGACATTTTTATAGTTATTTAATTATTGTTTCACAAAATTAGTACCACTTTATCAATAAACGCAAAATTGGTTTCAAAATATCAATAATTATAACAATTAATAATTACTATAATTTAATAGTTTTCAACACATTATACTATTTCTCACAAAAGATGACAGAATTTATTGATTTATGATTTTAAATAACTTCACATATTAGTTAATTACTAATTAAATTTCTAAAGAAATTAATTTAATTTCAAAAACACGTGTTTTTTGTTTTGAAAATTTGTTTAAAAGTAAAGTTGACTTCAGATAAGTGTTCATCGATTTGAGCGAAACCTTTGAGTCTTATTATTAACTAAAGACTCGATTCGAAAATCTCTTAATAATTTGATGTTTAAATTGAATTAAATTGTAATAAAATAACGAAAATATATATGAAAGACAAGAATGGAAGACAATAATGGTTATCACATTTCAGGTGTGGCCGCAATTATATGTATTGCGATCGGAATTCTTGTAAGTATTAAATAAAGTTGAGAACCAGTTATGAAATAATTTGTGAATAATTTGTGAATAATTTTTGAATTGAATTTAGATTTTTATACTGCTATTCATTTTTGCAAAACGACAAATAATGCGTTTGTCTCTTAAGTCTCCAAATGGTCCGCATATTATGATAGCTAAAGATGCGAATAAACATCTTAAACAAGAAATTGAAAGAAGACTTAATATTGTGAGAGATATTAAATTCGAACCCAAATTATTGAATTCTCACAATCAATGTAATCATTCTTTTATTTTAATTTATTTTAAGTTTAACTTTATTTTCATTCAAAATTATAGCAAATGAAGTGATTTATGAACACATCTATAGAATGAAAGCAATTGATTCGCTTTCAATACTTGAGTCTTCAATAGTTGACTCATGTGTTGATCAGAATCGAAAGCGACCTCCGGGTCAAGACCTTAGATATTATCTGTTAAAACTGGTCAAAGATGACGGACCTCTTTGTAATTGTGATACAAAACTTATTAATCAATTCGTTGACAGCTATAACAGTGCACGTCATGAACCCTTTCCTGTCTTTGGTTTAGAAGAATATAACCATTACATGACTTTATTGAACACAATTCGTAACAGTATTTCTACTAAGAGTTCGCCATCAAATCGAAAATCTTCTTCAGTTACTAATAAAGTGAAGGACACGACCGCACAAATGGTCTTCAACGGAAAAACTCAAGTCTCTATTCGAGAAAATAACGCCACAGACGAAACCTCAGTTTGAAATTAATGCGACTTTTATTTATGCCATGACTAGGGATTCAATTCAATACTTTCTATATTTATGAATTCATAATGTATTATACATTTCATTAATTTATATTAATTAAAATTCATTTAATTCATTCAAAAGAATATATTATACAGCAAAGCATTTGAATTTTATTTTCTTGCTTTTGATAAATAACATATTGATATTTAACTCATAATATATACAATTGTTTACATTGAATGAGAAGTGAAAAAATTAATGGATATGTGAATAATAGCTTAAAATTATTCCAAATATTTAAGTGACTAATGATTTGATAAAACAAAAAATTTAAAACTTTCTGAACTGTCTTTTAAACTTCTCAAAAATATAATCATCAGAAGCTTTTTCTTTGCCCTGAAATTTGTTTTGATTTTGTTCTGAGCCTTTAGTTTGCAATTTAAGGATCTGTTTGGGTTCGTCTCCGATGACAACAACAGGTTCTTCAACATAAGTATTAGTTTGTTGTTGAAGTTGTTGTTGAGCTTCATTTCGGGCTCTGATAGCGTTATTTTGATTTCTAAGATGTGGAACATTTTCTTCAATATTGAATCTGTTGTGATGTACAAAACAAACCGCAATATTGTTTGGAACAAAAGATGATGAGGTATTGGAAACTCTATTCTTCTTTTTCTCAATTAATTTCATTTTTGCGTCTTCTGTGGCCTCAATATTTCTAATCCTTTCTTCAACACCTAATTCTATTTCAGGAATTCCATTAAGCATTTGATTTGAAAGCATTTCTTCGCTTTTCTTAACATTATTTCTGATGAGATGTTCGGGCAATACATTAAATACTTCTTCGTTAAGATTCGATGAATTAATAGCTGAAGAATTACTGACAGTCTTATTATTAGTATTGCTGTTAATATTTGAGGCCAAAGACTGTTTGTTAGGATTTGAGAGTTGAGTGGCTTTACGTCTATTGAGTTCTTCGTCGATGTATTTCATGAGATCCGTGTCTTCGTCTCTACGATTGGTTTCAACAGAGAAAGTATTTCCTAAATCTAATTCATTGCTTAATGTCTTCGCATCCATAAGTCCTCCCATTTTATGATCACTTTTGTTAATGTTATTATTATTTGAATTATTATTATTAGAATTGAATTCATTTGAATACAAGTCAACAATATTTATACCTCTTATTACTCTTTTCTTACTTTTTTGCATTTCTCTCAATCCATACAATTGTTTCCATTCATTATCACTTTCTTCTTCATTATCTTTATTATCACTCTTATTATCATTCAATTCTTCTTCTAATTTACCTCTTCTTTGACCCAAAAATTTTCTTTTTCTAAATACAATTTTGTTATCGTTTTTATCATTATTTTCATTCATTTCAATCAAATTTTATTTTTATTCAATATTGAAAACAAATTATTCTTCAAATCAAAGTTCAATATAAGTTATCTATCGATAATC
>JAQFXV010001480.1:0-13347 GCA_034694065.1 Camisia spinifer | reverse complement strand
TATTACGCAGTAAATACATTAATGATCCAAAAACACCCTAAACCTTTAATCTCAGTTTGATAGGGAAGGTATGGTAATGTTAGATAAAGTTGGCCATTAATTTTGACGTTATGTAATATTATGTTCTGTTTTGTCCCTTTAAATAGAATCGTTTTCATCATCCTATTTATTATGTTATATATGTTAATTGTTAATTATATAAATAATGTCGTTATCATTTTAGTTATAAAATATGAAAATTGAAATGATTTTAACAATTTGTGATCACTAACTTAATCAAGAGAAATTTGTATGAAAACCCTCAATAAAATGTGTAATTTTTGAAACAAAACATATATTTTCATTAATTACAAATGAAAAAAATAATATTCAATCGTTCTAATGATAAATGTTGTAATGTTTTAATTCCAGTGATAGGAGATATTCAAAAGTTATGAACTAATAAGAAGCCAAATAAAATTGCGTTACAGTTTGTACGAAAACTTTACTACAACTTTAACACAATTTTAATTGTGCTTCCTATTAGTTCATATCTATTGAATATCTCCCATCACTGGAATTAAAACATTACAACATTTATCATTAGAACGATTAAATATTATTTTTTCATTTGTAATTAATGGAAATATATGTTTTATTTCAAAAATTACACATTTTATTGAGGGTTTTCATACAAATTTCTCTTGATTAAGTTAGTGATCACAAATTGTTATAATGCTTAATTTGAAGATGATTTATATTTTGAATTTGAAAGAAAATTTTTGAACAACCTGATTGAAAATGAAATAATTGATGCATATTTACAGATGAATTTAAATTTTATTAATAATTGGTTATAAATTTAATATCAATTATCTCTTAATCAATAATATCAAAATTCTTATTCTTAAAAATTTATTAAGTTTTGTTTTATCTTTTGAAATAGGATCGTTTCCATAATCCTATTGATTATGGTAATAATCAGTACAATATCAGGCCTATTTATTAGTACAAATAATAAACAAAATAAGTATAAAAATCGAATTAAGAAAAGCCAGAAAAATGAAAATATTTTTCTAATATTTTCTATAAGAAAAAGTACAAAAATTTGATTTATTACAAAAAAATGACTATAAATGCATTAACATTCATATTCATTCTATGGATACATTTGGGTCGCTATTATGTCTCGCCTTTATCAATAAACTTGAATGGAGTAAAGAACATATTCAGAAGGGCAGTCCACGAATTGTAACCTCGATATCAGCTCAGTTATAGCTTTAAAAAAGTCTTTAATATATTTGAATTTTTATAAAAAAAAATTAAGGGCCAATGACTTTTCACCTTGCTCAAAACTAAATTTGAACATTTGTCTTTCAAGCTGTAATTCAAAACGTAAACTAAATTTTATAGATACTAACAAACGAAATAGTGCAAAACTATAATTTAGTTTTCAAAATCGAAATTTGTATGTTTTCCAATTAACCATTAACCAATAATATTATTCAATTAAAATTTTGTTTTACAGCTTAAAACACAAATGTTCAAATTTAATTTTGAGCAAGGTGAAAGGTCATTGGCCCTTAAATTTTTTTTATAAAAATTCAAATATATCAAAGAATTTTATAAAATTATTACTGAACTGATATCAAGGTTACGATTCGCGGCCTGCCCTTCTCAGTTCTCAGTAGTTTTATATTACAACTGATTTCTGCCAAAAAATATTTCGGACAACTTTTCAATTTGAAACACTTTTCCTTTTAAGGTAATTTAAAGAATTCTTTCAAAATGCAGATTATTTTAATCTAATTTCAGCGATGTTTATATAGCTCTAAATTTTTTCGGTAAGAAGGACAAGATTTATGTTAATTTCTTAATCAGCTGGTCAGATTTAATATAAGACATATCGGACCCATTCTAGTCATTTTCATAATCTCAGCTATAGGTGAAGGACCGGTTTTGCATTTGGGAGAAAAAATATTCCTAAATCGTGTGAAAATAACTATCGGCAGAATATATTATTTATTAATACTTATATGGATGGAGAAAAGTATTGGGAGTATTTTTATTTTCATTTAACACATACACTATAAGCTACGAAAGGTATCCTTCATGTACAAGTATTGACCTTTGTACCTAACTCGCAAAATATTCATTTTAATCAATTTAATGAATAACTTATTTCCATTTTCCCATAAATCAGTTTGTGTTGATAAAAACATAAAATAACTGTTTGATAATTTTAATTATTATATGCTAAACTGTAACATTTTTCATTTCAAATTATCGTAGTTAGGGTTCAATAATTTCTATGAAACTCGACCAATTCCTGATAATGCGTTTTATTTTTTTTTAATTCAAAGGTTGATATTTGAGCTCATAAACACCATTTTATTAAGATATTTATATTTTTAGAATTTGTAGTGTTTCATGGTTACATCAAAAGCACTTCACACATAAGCCTTTTTGAAAAATTAGTTTAATACTAAAGTTTACTCAATCCAGAAAATATCGTTCTCTTGCTTATAAAATTATATTCAAACAGATATTTTAACTAATTTAATGAACTTACTTATTTTATTTTTCTCATATATCAGTATTCTAATAAAATCAGCACTTGATATCGAGTTACCATACTTTAAAACAAAATTTTAGTATAGTTTCTTAAAGTAAGATTTGTTTGAAGGCATTGCGTTTCGTTGTAAAGTGTTAAGTTTATTAGAAACTTCAGAGTTATTATAGATATATTTACAATTTATTAATTTTAATTATTATATTTTAAACTGTAACATTTTTCATTTTAATTTATCGTAGTTAGAGCTTGGGAAATGAAACTTGGGATTTAGTTTTAAGTTTTTTATTTCAAAGGTCAAACATCATTCTATCAAGACAATTATATTTTTGAAATTTTTATTGTCTCATTGTTACATTTAAAAATGAATAAGCAAATAGCTTGCCCTCAAACATAAGCCTTGTTTTTAAAAATTAGTTTAATACTCACAATTACTCAGTCCAGAAAATATCGTTCTCATGCTTATTAAATTTGAAAAATATGAAATATAAGTTTTTATAGAATATAAGACTAATCATATTTTTCTGATATTTCAGTGCAATCATTCATCTGTTTACATATCAATTATATTTCAATTACAAATCCAAATCCATTAATTATGATACCATACCATTATTCACCCATAATTTTTTTCTTAATGTGATGACAATAATTTTTCGATGAATAGGAAGTATTTTACCTCAATTTTTGGAATTACCCATCGCTTCATTCGAAGTTTCAGATATGGATTCTGTCGAACAAATACAGCATTCACTCGTTCGCTATAATTTGGGCCCTGAACAATGTATAAAACCATTCATCACCGGAATACTCATCGGATATTAGATATAAATTTTTAAATGAATTTCTTATACCAATCATACTTTGGATAACTTTCATAACTATTATTTGAGGCGAAAATTTCAAAGATCTCGATATAATTCCGAATAAATTGAATTTATTGCTATGGTTTTCAATGGGAAAAATTCTATGCGCGTCAGAGTTAGGATGTCTTTTACTTGTGTTATGTATAGGAAAATGTCTGAATTCAAAACTAATTATGAATTTTATCGTAATTTTATTTTAAACTTATTTGGGATTTATTTATCGCTTTCTGTTTATGGATATATTGAGACCATTACTTTGAATTTCACTTTTCTTTTATTGCATACACATTTGATGTATTATAGATTGTTTATCACTAAAGATAATGTTGAACTAACGCACTCTCATATTGTATTTATTATTATGATTTGATAATCTATTTTTCTCACAAATCAGTTAAATATTTTTGTGTTTTCTTTAGTTTCAATTCATTTTTGTTGACACGTTTTTGACTAATGTAATGGTATACTTACTATACGTTTTAATTGAGTATACGTTCAATTTTTTGACACAATTTTTTTTTAATCACAACAGATCGAGTGTTGAAAACTCGAATCATATCGATCTCAAAGAACTTAAACAATTAAGCAATAAATCTGAAGAAAATACTGGGATTGAAATAAAATTTTTCTTTTCCCGACTGTCTTTGAAGAGATTTGAATTTTTAGATAGTTTTATAAACTTAAACTTTTAAATTCATTAAAAATATGAGAAGAGCTGAATATTTATAACACATTAAAAACCAGTATTAAAATTATATATTGTGTTAATTACCAAATCTGTCACCATTTATATCATATAATCTTATTGATAAAGAATATTTTTATTTTGTAATAAAAATATGATTTATTCTTTCATTCAAAATAAATTAAATTTCAATAAACAAAATTGAATGTTACGCCCTGGGAGTTGTGCCCGAAAATTGGGCATTTAGTATTGGTGACAAAAAGCCTCACTTTTCATTAAATATTTTTTTTCTCTCAAACTAGAAGTCCGATTGAAATGGGGTTTTTCCTATTGTATTGTATTCGATGTGATACGTATTTTAAAGCAATAAAATCAGAGCTCAGACCTATCGATCTCTTTTGATAAGTGAGTTAAAAAAATGTGAGCACATGTTCGACGCCATAACATTGATATACTTAGAAACAGTGTTTTAAACTCAATAATAATTCAAATTTAGTTCAAAATAATCAGTTTTGAGTATGTCTCGAGTCAAAACAGATCCAATTTGGTTTGATTGGACTCATGTTTCAGGAAATAAGAAGAAAGAAAGGGTTAAATGTAATTATTGTCTAAATATTGAGACAAAAGATGCCCCGAAATGTAAACGACATATAATTAAATGTGTTTACACACCAATTAATGTGAAACACAGATTGATTGAAGAGACCAGAGCTAAGGGAAAGAAAAGACCATTGGATTTAGAGTTGTATGATTGCAGTTCTAACGAGTCAGTGCCTGCGCGGTCAGTACCGTTAGTTTCAGATCAAAGCGATGTTGAAGTGATCACAGATAAAGAAAGACCTCAACTGTCGAAACAGTCCTCAACATCTATTGATGTTTTTGTAAATAAATTAAATCATAAACAAGTTAATGAATTGACAGAACTATTCGCTTCCGCTATGATCAGTGGTTGCATAGCTTTCAATTGGATATCAAATGATTATTTACATAATTTTTTCGATAAACTTCAAACTGGATTTAAATTGCCGACAACTAAACAATTGAAAGGCTCAATACTCAACGACCTCAATCATAAATGTAAGGGAGAGATAAATGGTATACTATCTGAATCTGAAAGCGTTACGATAGAGATCGATGGCTGGGAAAAGACGCCTCACTTAGAAGTCCTCAATATAATGCTATCAATACCTCAAAGTATTTTTTATAAGAGCATTGAAATAGTTGGAGAATCAGTCGATAACTCTGTTATCGTAAGAGAGGTCGAGGAAGTTATGGAAAAAGTCGGAGTAAATAAAGTGACCGCAATCGTGACAGATAATGGGTCGCCAATGGTTTTGGCTCAAGAAGTTCTACAAGAAAAATACCCGCGTTTGATTCCCGTTAGATGTTCTGCTCATGTGCTTAATCTACTCATTGAAGATTTTTGTAAACTCAACACAATTCACAAACTTATCACAAACTCAAAACAGATTATCAAAGAAATAAATGGCCAAAAGAGAAAGAAGGGGTTATTTCTCGATGAGATCGATAAGTACAAAACAGAGGAAGCCTTAAAAGGAAGAAAAGTTGAGAGCTTTAAAGTTACAGGTGGCCACTCGTTGGTAAAGTGTTAAAAACATGTTATCACTTCTAAAGAGCGCTAGACCTGTATTGGAAACAATGTCAATTAATAATGATTTTGAACTTTCGACAGAAGTTAAAAAAATCATTAAATGTGACGTCTTTTGGGATAAATTGCTATAATTCAATCAATTCTTAGACCCATTCATCAAAGGTAAACATAAAACTTAATATTTAATAGTTATTAACTCATAGAATGCCTTTCGCAGAACTAATTGAAAAATAGCGACAATAATATGTTTTCTATGTTTTTATTGATTGAATACAGAATTGAATATTAATTGAATGAAAAAGATTTCAATGATATCTAATCAGACAGAGCAGCGCAATAGCGAGTCAGCGCTGATTAGATATTAATATCTTAAGAATAATTCATTAAATAATCAATTCTTATTATTAATTTCGTAATCAAATTTGATCAAAAATTATCTTATTGTAATGCATTAAATAATTTCTAAATGTTTTATAATAAAGTTGAGCCTAAACATTAACCATTTCTTGTCCTCACGAGAGCACTGATACGGTTTTCGCCGACACTGACCGAAGGGCTACTCTTTAGTTAACATAAATATATATAAAATGATTATCTGCAAGAAAAGGTTTGATGAAAAGGTTTAGCAAAAGATTAAACAAATAAACAAAACTTCAAACCATTAAATTACATGAAATAAGTTCAATTTTTTTGCCTAAAACTTGAATGACGCCCAAAAATTGAGGCGCTTTGTCGCCGAATTGGTCACCGGTGTAACCGCCGGTCACTTTCTCCGAAACCCCGGTCGCGGGACTTTGTTAATTGTGAGTAAAGTATTTATGGTTTCCTAAAAATAGTGCATTATTTGCATTCAATTCATTCCTATTTGAGTGAAATCATTACACTTCACAACAACTCAATCAAGCTTTGGTGGTAATATTCGAGGGACAGGTCTTTAACAGCGATTCTTAGTCATCAACTCAGGTCAGCCGCAAAGTAAACCACAGCCGGAAGGCTATCAACAATCACAACACTACTCAACGCTTTCGAATCGTGACAATATAACTACTCAAACAAATGATAGTTTAGACTTTCATCATTTTAAATTTAAAAATATTAATTATGTAAAAAAGAAAATACATCTTAAAATTTTGAAAAAAAACTTTTAACTGTTCGAAAATTTTTAGTTCCTCGAGTTATGCATTGTAGTGTTGCGCCGCTCTCTTTCAAAAAATTTAAAACAAATATGATTTTTAGCAGATGAGGAATAATAGAGTTTAATTTTTGGTTTTTTAGAAATTTTATTAAAAAATACATAAAAGTTCAAAGCATTAAATTTTTACAAAGCATTGAGAAAGATTAAGTTATACTATTGAGATAAAATCATTCTTGAGATGTTATCTCCTGGAGTCAACTCTCTTGTGTTCACAAAATCAAGAGTTTTTTATGCTAAAAATTGAAACGTAATTAATATGATATTTCATATTACACAACTCAAAAACATCTATAATACATATTAATAGGAAATAATTTTCCATGAATTTCAGGGCAATGATACAGAATATAGGGAAAAAAATCTAGAAAATAGAAAAAAGGGCAAAAACTGATAAAAATGTTACGACACTGTGTAACCGTATCTAATCTGAAATGTGACAACCTTTGAGGCTCTGCTTACCTGACCGGTTGTTCCCAATTAATGCGGACTCGTAGGGTGAGGTGTTAACCAAATTGTTCGGCGAAACTCTACTAATAATAATAATGTAAGCTCATGCACAGCACAATTCAGAGATAGCTTATGAACATCATTTAATGAGAATGCATAATGAAACTTTGATTAATCGATTTCTGCCGTTAATATATAATTTTCTTCGACAGCAGTGAAAACAACATATATTTTAATAATAAAATGTTGTTATCTCTGATGGAGGAGAAAACTTTTTCATTTAATAAATCACCATATACTTTGTTCAAATTGTGATTCTATTTGTGTGTTTGTATGCATTATAACTGCTAACATCCATTGAATTTTGAGGCCCTGATAAAAACAAGTTTATATACTGTATAGATAATTGGCCATATATTTCAAATGGCTTACAATTCTTTTGTAAAATATCCGGAAACCATTCTAAATAAGTTAAGAAATTCTAAATGTATAAATATTCATGAATTGAGTCTTTTTCGATGAAAATACTTGACTTAATTCAAATTATTTAATATATGTTTAGGATGAACGCTTGCAGTTATCATACTTTTCCAATAATAATTTTGTGCAGACACGTCTTTCAAATAATTTGATTTACTTAGTTTTGACATCAAGTGCGACAGCTGATGAATTTTTTTCAGTCAGACTCCATCAGTTTAAACAACATTATCTTTGATAAATATTTTGAAAACTTCTGACGGTTTCATTGTTTCATATTTATATAAATTCAAACTATTATACTGATATATTTTTGAATGAAATGCTGATCATATGCAGCGTCAAGTTTAGAGTATTTTTATATAATAATACAAGTATAAAACTAATGTGAAATCAATATATTTAATTCAAAATTGTGAACATTGACAAAAAGTACAAGTCCCAATCATATGTAAACTTATGCTGTATGATTTTTATATATTTTACTTTGAGACACGGTGTCTATTTTGAATGCATTTCACAGTCCGAACTTTGGGAGACCGAAATCACGAAGCCTAATTTTTGAAGACCTATTTCGAAGCAATAATTAAATTTAAAAAAGTACAAATTTTTTCCACATGATATGCTTTTTTATTTCTATAAATATATGTCGAAAGTTTTTGAAGAAGTGCTTTAACAAATTAGGGCTTATTGTATAGAATAAGTTGTTATAAAGACTTTTTATCTATCAATAAACTAATGAGACGTCAATCCTCAAAAGTTCAAACTCTTAATTTATCAAACTTACAGATCTTGAACCTGTGTATCAATTATTGTTATTGAAAGATACTGATATGATAATATATCATTTAAACTTTTTAGATTTTAACAGAAAATCTTAAAATTCTTATGAAAAAATCGTTAATTCTGTATAAATCCGATAATAGTCAAGTTAAAACTAAAATAAGTTTCAGATATCGGTAAATTTTGATTAATTTGATTAATTTTTACATAAAAATGTTAGAAGTATTTTTATTAATTTTCCCGAATTTTAAATTCGAAACTCGAACGAGTCTCAATGAGGCCTCGATCGAGACTCGAAAAGAAATTTTTCGATTCAGACTCGAGTACCGATATCCTGCACTAGTTCAAAGTAAAAAATGTAAGAAAATGAAACTGTTCCTCCTGAATAATGTTTTATTTTTAAATTTCAGTCTAACACGTAAGTTTTGGTAAAGTTTTTAAAACTTGTTCAATTTTTTCATTCGTTCAATTAATTTAAATGTTCAGAATATTGATTATATATAGATATCTTTTTAGAATTAATAATCAATAAAACTATAGTTATAACAACTACCACGCAACTCAAGCTCAACAAACATTATTACGTAAGAATAAAAATGTTTAAATAGTTATTTTACAGACCTTTTTTCAAATATGAGTATTTTCGTAGTATTCTTATTATTATAATGTTTTCTTAATCTACCATTAAATTGAGTGCTTTTCCCTGACAAATAAAATATTTGTTAAAAAGATTACTTTATAATACAGGCAAATATGAAATTAAAATTGCTATTAAATTGAATGAATGAAAATTAAATTGTTCAATAAGTTTAATTGAATAGAAATGTATTTCGATATTAATCCAGTTTTTCTATAAGCCCAAAAAATAATTTAATATCAAAGATTGTTATAAATAAATGTGAAAAAATTTCTGTGGTTACAAAATTACAATTAATTTAAGTGCTTAAGCAAAGCAAATATTTTTCTTATCACAGTCAGAGACTTTTGTATTCATGGAAACAGAATCAAAACCATATTTAAATATTTAATCAAAAATATTAAGTAATTCTATAGATCAGAAATTCAAAACTATATTGTTTGCACTTGAGTTTTATTCTCTCCAAAAAATGGATCTAGTCTTCAGAAATTCTATAAAAAAAAATACTCGATTGAGTCACTCTTTCTCTGGTATTGTTGTATATTTGGTTTAACATTTGGTGGGCTTTTGATAACAGATAACGGGAAATGCGTTCGAAATAAGAAGTTGAAGACTTTTGGAAATATATTAACCATTTTTCAGTTTTTTTTGCATCAATACTTATTGGTAATCATATTTATGGCGCTGCTATTGAAAAATCAGGATTTAAATAAGTTTATAAAATGCAGAATATGTGGAGTGGGAAACAATTTGAAATCGTTGAATAAGATGTTCAAAGTCTGTTGAATAAAGATCACTGAATTGCTGATCGAAACGTCCAATTTATATCACAATTGTGATAAAAAAATTTGAATCGTTGTAACCAAAGAAAAAAGTGAGTGATTATAATGTTTGTGAACTACGAAAAAAATTTGACAAACTTTCTTATTTCATTTTGATACTTTTATTAAAAGTTAGTCAATGAATGAATAAATTGATGTAAAAGGTAAACAAAACTTTTATGAGTTTTAAGTTCAATTAATTAGACTCAGAGTTCGTTCATTTCAAGATTTCTCTATTTGGAGATAAAAGAATTATAAATAAAATTCAATAAAGTTCTCGAAAGAGCTCTTCTTGATTTCATTCATTCACATATTTTATTTGATTATAAATGAATTTATGGAACATGTACTGACATCTAATACCTATTTCCGATTCCAAACACATTAACCAGACATTAATTTGACTTGAACAAACTGAAGAGACAAGTTTCATCAAAATATGAAAAGTATTTCTGATAGTTAAAATATGGAAAATCAAAGTTAAAAATTTAATTTCAATGACATATCATTAAAGAGCAAATAATATTTTTGACTGATTGAGCAATCTCTTCAATGGTAGCATCATTTCTAAAAAGAATAGACCAGTCATTTTTATCGACCCCAAATGGAGCGTTATGAAACTCTCCAAGGAAATCCATTTTGTCACTTTGTATGCATAAGATTGGTATAATAATTATGTCGTTCCACATAAACTCTTCTACAATCCAGGAAGATCTGTGTCCATATTCCATTGAAATACAGCATTTGAACATTGGAGCTATCACCGTATCTCTCTCTTCAAAAGAATCACCAATTGATAATGTCTGACTGAACGGAATGTCCTCAAATCTATGCATCTGTAATCATTAAAATGATTAAACCAAGGTTAAATTAAAACACTCACAAATAAAAGTTCCAACCTGTAAACTATTATGGGGTAGAATATGATAAATTGCAGGGTTTTCCTCAATTAATTGTTTTCGTTCTTCACAAAAAGTCTTTCCTGTAGTCTCTGACACCTCAATAGAGTCTCAAATTGAACATTTTAGATTATTATAAAATCATTTCATATGTACAGGCGAGGTGAAAATACGATGCCTATGAACTTTCTATTAATTTTGATTAGAATTTTAATCTTTTTGATAAATTTTTATCAAATTTTAAATCGAAAAAAACTTATTAGTAATGAGTCAATCAAATGACTACTCAATGAGAAAGTCTTTATGACTAATAATTTTTTTTCGATTCAAAATTTGATAAAAATTTATCAAAAAGATTAAAATTCTCATTAAAATTAATAATAAGTTCACGAGCATCGTATTTTCACCGCGTCTGTACCTTCATGTAATTGCAGAATAAATACCTGACACTAATACGAGAGACGGAATACTTGCCAATAACCTTACAATAGCTCTATAAACAGGGTTATATATGTTACCACCAGTAATGAAAACGAGAGTGTTCTCCTCCTCCTTGAAAGGAGATTTTCTTCTCAAAGATGAGGCAAGTGAATAAATCCTCTTCTCAGACTTAGTACATTCAAATGAATTGTTTGAAGACGAAGTGAGTTTTGATACCTTTTTGTTGAGTTTAACAAAAAAAGATTTTATATTATCTGATTTGTGTTCCATCACATTTGCGTTTTCAATAAGCTTTGACAGCCAGTGGGGTTTCCAGTGTAAGTCATCATATTTGATAGCAATAACTTTTTTACGAAATCCACAATAAAATGCTTGCTCTTTACAAGTTCTTGAATCACAGTATGATTTTGATAATAGAATAATAACAACATCTGCAGCGTCTGCCTGGTTTCTGAAATTTTTGGAATCAAGAATGTATGGTTCAGAGTGGCAACTGGACTTCTCACTCTGAAATTTGACGTCTAATATCAATTTCTCAGATGTTTGATCAATTCCACTTATTTGAATTGATTGAGCAGAATCGGATGCAGAAATTTTGTATAAGCGATCCAAGGAAAAATCATAAGTTTTTTCAATATCTTCATATTCCTCAAGAATGTCATTAATTTCGATAGTCAAATCACTCCAGACATCAAATCCATGTTTTCTCAAATTTTTGCTTATAATTGACAAGATTTCTTTCAGTTCTGGATGTGCACTTATAACTATTCTTTTACGTTTTTTCAATCCGGAACTTGATAGAGAGCCAAATGATTGATTCAAAGATTGGGAATGAGCAGAAAGACAACCTAAATTTTGTTTTTCTAATTCTTGATAGCGAGAAAATATATCTATTGCAGTCATTTTGACGTATGGCTTATCCCAATATAGAATATCTCGTAAGTGCTCTCCCTCTTCATCGCCAATACTCTCAATTTCTGTTAATTTTTTCCATGGGATGTATTGAATAGTAGCAAATTGAATAGCAAGACATTGAGGTGGCCTTCAATTGAAACTGAACTTTAGTTACTAAAATTATGTGTTCTATTAAAAATTCATACCAAGACTCCAGAAAGCTGATCGGTATAATCTTTTTGTCCTTAATATCAGCCAATTTTACTTCACGTTCAGTCCATTTCGTATATCCGTATCGAGGAGTTACTAAAGGCACAAAAAGATCGCAATTGAGAATAGCATTGTTGAGCACGTTCTGCCAGTCATCTCCAGCTTTAATTTCATCAAGATCTAAAAAGACATTACATCCCAAATCAATTAATTCGCGTTTAAGTTGTCTCGCGTGTTGTTCAGCTTCTGAGCGAACATAACTAATGAGAATAGACTTTCTCTTTGAAACATCAGAAGACGGTTTAGTTATGTTTTTTTCAAATGAAGTGATTTGAATCGATGTCATAGTAGACTCAGCCAGACACAGCTCCTTTTTGTTAGGACTTTTTTCATTTAATTCTGCCATTACTATGAGTTTACATTACTATCCATAACTTCTTGATCTTCTCATTCGATTCCTAAATATAAATTCTTTTTTGAATTAACAATTTAATTTTCTAATTAGCGCCATTCTTGAAAAGGTTAAGTTGAAATAACTTTTTAATATGAAGCTTGAAAGTTGACTGTGGACATGGAAAGGATATACAAATCGTTTACAGGGTTTAGGTCTCTTATACTCATAAAATTTTGATTAAATTTTGATGAAAGGTGTCCATGTTTAGAAATTTACCTACATAGTTTAGTTAAGAAATGAACATGATGTCTTCTCTCATGATCACTGATTGATAATTTTCAAATTCTGATAAATTATATCAAATTCAACCTAAAGTTATTAAATATGCATATTTTTAACTCGAGTTGTTTCACAATCGTGAATGTAGTTTTGCTC
>JAQFXV010001479.1:0-13350 GCA_034694065.1 Camisia spinifer | reverse complement strand
CGACAATATGTATTTAGGAATTAATTCCCGACATTGAAAATTTTGATTCATCAATAGAAAACAATTGAATCAAAATTATTGAGTGTTTATTTGATGTGTTTGTATTATTTATTCCTATTCATGCATGTTTTGATATTTCAACATAAGTCTTTATTAAAATTCATCAAATCTAAACCTAACCGCAAGTTTTTAATACTGAGTCAGTCTTGTCAAGAAGAAATCTTACTGAAAAATGAAACTTTAGTTTGAGGAAATCAAAGAATTTCGAAGTTTTTATGGACCTTGAACTTCAAAATATGTAATTATCTGTTTATACCTTTACGTATCTGACTTAAAAAATGTTTATTTTAATGTAAATCGAACTAAAAGTAAAATTATTACCCAATAATACCCGAATATTTTGAATTTATTATAACGTTTGTCATATTTTCACTTAATAAAACTTTTATATACCTGTTTATAAGCTTTATGCAATTGTGATGTAAAATGTCTCGATTAAGTGTTAACACATTATATAACTCATCTTTCAATAAAACAATACTAATACACATCCTTTTTCAGACTTAACAAACAAAGGAAATAATACTGTAATTATCATTCTCTAACTTTTGAGCTGTTTTCTTCTTGATCTTTAAAGTTTGATTTTTGCTGGTTTGCTAGAACTATAAATAATGAAAAATAAGGTTTATATGGTTTCCTTTTTTATTGAATGGTTGAACAGTTTTTCCAATAATACGTGTATTAATAACATTTCACAAGTCAATTAACATGTTATGTAATGTTCAATTTGTCATCAAAATCATGTGTGAACACTATATCTGACACATTTTATGTGTATTTTCAATACTTATTCTGTAATGAGGGCAAGCGTGTTCAATTTCGCATTCATATAGCTATGTCAATGATAGTATCAATTCTTAAATTACAGATCTTTAAGAAATATTATACCAATTAATTCTGTTGTGAAATAAACTTTGAGTTCTGAATAGAAAACTAGAATTATTTCTGTTGTGCTCAATTAATATTTTTCCAGTAAATTGAAACTCAGGGAATTTAATACATGTTACTTTTAGAAAATGCGAAAAACACATGTCAATTATGCTATTTTCATTTGCATCTATTTATAAAATAACATCGCAATTCTATTATTTTGCAAATTTTCACCACATTTTCACAGATTATGAAAAGATAGAAATATTTTCCAATAATTTAAAAACAGATTCATAAAAGTATTAATACTTGAGTTAATTATAATTAATTTTTAAAATGTAATTTTCCTTGTATTGCAATAAAATCAAAGTTAAATACAGACTTTAAATTCTGTAAAGTATTATTATAAATAGTTCAGTTTTTTGAAAGTCATGCTGAAATATGATAAGTTCGTAAATTAGACAATCTTTGACTATTCCTGATGTAAGTTTCGATAAAAAAGATATCATTAAATAATCAAAATCAATAGCAATTGAAATATCTATAATATGAAAATTCCAGTAACTATAATATTTAACATTTTAAAATTTTTTAAATGTTCATTTTATAAACTTTTTCTCACGATAATTATTTTTCAAAGATTCCATTATCAAAAAAATAGAATACTGTATATATAATATTCGAGTAGTTAATTAGTGTTCAGATTTGAAATGATTGAAGCAATTTATCCAAAACTTATGAAAAAAATAAATTGAAAAATCATTATAATCTCACCAAATAAATAGAGATTTCAAATGAAACCTAATTTGATGTTTGGATACAATAGATTTTTGGCCACAAAAACTTCAATGGTCTAAAAATTTTAAAGTAATTCAAATGAGAATCAATAACATATGTAGTTATATAAATGTCAGATCATTTAATATGCAAATAAAATCTTACTTTTTTACTTTTTGAATAAATAAATGATCATATTTTTATTGATGAATTTTTAGAAATTAATTGATCATTATTTGACATAATAAAAGTTGAGTTAATGAACTGTCATTTTGACCCTTTGGAAAAGCTTCAACATATGAACTGACATAAAGTTTTATGAAACTTAATAATGAAAGCTTATCTTTCAGTGAAATGTGTGAATAGAGATTAAGGTGATTCATGAATAATGATAAAATATTATATTTTATGAACTTTTCTGAAGTTTACTAAAGCTAATAAAATATCATTCATCACAGAAAACATCGAAATAATGGCGAATATGTTTTCATATTATTTGAACGATTATTGGGAAGAAATCGCAGACTTGCGGAGTAATGATTTACCATTAATTAGCGGCGGATTATGGAAAATATTATCAATTATGTCAACCTATTTGTTAATCACAAGAATATTTTTGCCTAAATATATGGAAACTAGAAAACCATTAGACTTGAGAAAAACTATTCTTACTTTCAATACATTTATGGTGATCGCGAACGCCTACATATTCTTCAGAGTCTGGTTTTATCTCGATTACGGCCGAATATTTTTAGATTTCAAGTATCCCTCAAGAGATGATACTTCTCCGCAAACAAAGAGGTATTTATTTGATTTTGTTTCATATGAATAGTATTTATTAGTTATTATTCTCAATACGGTATTCTGTGGACTTTCCTCTCAACTGAACATCAGTTAAAGGGTTTGTTTAGAATTTAAGCTATTGTATGAATTTGGTTTATCTTCTATTTTTCACTAATTTATGAGCACATATTTCATCCATTCATGCCTACAAATTAATGTTTATCGCAGAAAAGTCACGATTGATAAAATATTTGATGTATTGTGAAGAATTGGTTGACCAACATTAGGAAAAAAGCGCTTTTTTCTTATGTTGGTTAACATATTCTTCAAGAGACATATATTTTTTCGATAGTGACTTTTTTGCGATAAGCATTGAAATAATCTTCCAAAAGGATGAGATGTTTGTAACATAATTTAGAACATTAATAAATAAATAAGGAATTAATTTTTTCGAGTGTCATTGTTCTAAAGTTAGTTTATTATTGACAAACCCTTATTTCATTCAACATTTTATAGGTTTATCGGTCAAAGTTGATGAGCTATAAAAATTTTTGCTAAAATCAACATTTTATAGCCTTAAAATTGAATTTGCACAATATTCTTAAAATAATACTCACTGAATAAGCGATAGTGTACAGTATAATGCATGCATTTTTACAAATCATTTGCATTCTTGAAAGTTAAGTACTTTTATTTTAAAAGGATTTCAACTCTTTATTTAAATTAGGGTTAAAGAAACTCTTCCGTAGGTTTTAGTATAGACTCAAATGCATTTATTTTATAAGAAGGTTAATCCCGGCTGTAAAGTCACCTCTAAATAGTCAAGAGATTGCAGAACAGAGACCCAAACCCTAAATAATGGTCTGATAGCGAACTGTGTTGCCCCACATCCTCTTCCAAATTATTAATAATATATTCTTCTTCAATATCATCTATTTTTAATGTTAATAACTTTGAAATAATTTAAATCATGAGATGAAATGATTAAAAATTCACGTTTACTTTCAAGTTAAATTTTTTTATGCATCAATTGAAGGCTGAAAAACTGAGAATGTTCCCATATTAATAACATTTAAATTAACATTTTTCTCATCAGATCTAATTGAAGAATAATTTTATTTTGAAATTAGTTTAATAGTCTTCATTTGGTGGTTCACAATATCAAGATTTTTCGATCTATTCGACACTGTTTTCTTTGTTTTACGAAAAAAAGAATCCAATATGAGTTTATTACACTTATACCATCACACAATTGTACCTATAATTTGTTGGTTTTCTTTCAAACATAATGTTACGATACCTATAATACGACTCTTCATTTTGATCAATTCATTTATTCATGTATTAATGTATTCATACTATGGTTTATCATCTTTTGGGCCTAAAATTCAGCCTTTTTTATGGTGGAAAAAATACATAACTCTTATACAGATAATTCAGTTCGTTGTCTGTGGTTTTTATGGTATTTTACTCTTCATTATGCAAAACGGTTATCCAATTGATTGGTTTTTATTCGTTGTCGGACAGAATCCTGTCTTTTTAATAATGTTCATGAATTTTTACAAAAATTCTTATTCTAATAAAGTTAGAACTGATCGAAATGCAAATCACACGAAGAAAAGTATTAGAAAAAAATCATCTTTTATTCAATAGAAAATTCCATAAATATTTTATATTTATAATCATTTAGTTTAACTTGTTTTTAAAATTTAGATTCTTTTGTAAGAGTTATTCAATAAAATAGTGTATTTCTAGTGAAAAAGGTGTGGAAAAGTTTATCACATTAAACAGTAATTGAGAGCGAGTTAAAGCTCATGTTCTTATAATTATCATAAAATGAGGGAAAAATAATTGTTGATTAAGCTAATGATGTTTTCCCAAATCAAGAAATTAATTTTATGAGCCTTGAAATATTCAATATTGACGAGAGATTATTTATTCAAAAATAAAATCGATAACAAAATCAAAGCTATTAATAGATTGGTTTAATACTCAAATAAAACATAACCACTTTATTAAGAATAAATACGACATTGATCTTCGATTAGATAAATGAAAACATTTTCAAAGTCAAAAAAAGAAAAGAAAAAAAATCTTGAAGTTTGAAAACTTTTCTCTTGAAATAAATTTCTGGAATTTCAATCCATTAAGTTTTGTTTGACGTGGACTTCAAAGTCACGAATAGTTTCAGACTTGAGGGCTTGCGTTGAAGAAAAGGTTAAATTGAAAACGAAAGTCAAAGACCTTTATATTTAATTTTAAGAAAAAAGACAAATATTTATACTGATATTCATTAGAAACTAATTTGACCGCATTCTTAGACAGTTTCATATTGCGACAAAAAAATCATTAATCTTAACTACACGTAAAACAGATTATTTAGATTAAAAAAATTTTGGTTCAATAAAAACTCCTAATATTTGTCAATTTTTCCTCAAGTCGTGTTCACTCTTATAATCTCCATAACTGGTAAATATTGACGTCTGAGATTCATATTGCTATCAACTATTGGTTATCTAAAATAAAATCAGAATAAATTGTTTTCCTATTCCATTAATGAGCGTAATTTCCTATTAAAAAGTAGTGATGTAACAAAATTTTCATTACTTAACACATTAAAATTTTATGACACAAAGTAGTCTTGAATTTCATGATCAATTAATCAAAGAAAATCTTTTTATCTTTCTTTGAAAAATTCAATTCCCCTTTATTTGAAAACACTTGAGAAGTTTTATGGAAAAAGCTCTTAAAATAAAAATATTTTCATGGATGAAGTGATAGTTGACACTGGAGTACAAATCAAACAAAAGGAAAAATTAATTTCTCGAACTGACAGCAAAAGTATAGATGTTATCATCCGAAGGCAGTGTTCATAAAATTTCAGTTTATCGAACAATTTCTCTTATATATGACGTCTTAGTCATTAAGATGTTGAAAAAATGTTTTTATTAGTTTTCAATACAAAAGAAATAAAAACAAATAATAAAATTGTCATTTTGAATAAAGTAAAAACATATCTTGAACAATTGGGCGTTAATTTCCGTTCCAACAACTGTCAAGTTTTGTTTTTATCCTTTTGTTTCATTAAGCATAGCTTTAATCAAAGTTAAGGCTTTAATGAGTTATAAAAAAGTATTCAAAATATAGTTCAAGTTTACGTTAATTTGTTCCGAATGGAAGAATTGAATAATAATTTTATTAATAGATTTTGTCGTACATTTCAATATTTACTATTAGTTAAAAACGAAAGACATAATTACTTACACAATAGTTTTTTAAGTAACTTATATTACTTTTATCATAATATACAAATTGAACGCTTGAAAAAATTATAGCTTAATATCATAATAAAAGTGTTGAGAACTATACTTATTTACAGGAAATTTTGATTAAAATTATAATAAATTAGTGAATAAATATATGCATTTAATAGGAATTTACGTAAAGAATATTTGGTTGACTAATAAGAAAGGTAGGAAATTAAGGAAAATTTGGTTTAATCAATGACTCGATAATAAACTTGATACTAGGCTTGAATACTTAATTAGATATGCTATAAATGTTTTTCCCAACCGTGAGATCAGGTTCTGGAAAATTCAATAGACTCTTAACCCGATATCCAGTCAGATGAAACTCTATAAATAAATTTTTAGTCTTATTTACCATTATTTATCGAATAAGAGAGAACAGCCTTAAGGTATTGCTAGTATTTAATACAGGTATTGAAACCTTGAATACACTGACTCGTGAGCGAAAGGTTTCTTTCGCTTTCGTTTCTCCCTTACTATAAGCTGATTGTATTTGAGAAAAAGTAGTTTAGTTAGAAATTTCGTACGAAATTTCCTCGAATCAGATAAATCGTGTCACTATCAGTGTGTAAAAGTTTTATAAAAGTTTGAGGTGGTTTTGATGTCAATCTGAGCTTTTGAGAAGTTATTAAAACTATACTAACTTTCGAAAACATCACATAGTCTTTAATTATTGATCATTTTATTTGTATGAATCAGAAGAGAAGAATAAATTCTGTTTCAAATTCTTTGTTGATTTTCATTGTGAAATAATTCAATTCAAAAATATATCGAATAATTTAATTTTAAAAGTTTTATCCAAAGTTCAAATCTGATAAAAAAGTTTATTGAACGAAGAAATAAATGAATTGAATTTTATTTTCCTTCGGTTTTTTATTATCTAATTTATAATTCATGGACTTTATGTGATATCAGTAATAAAAATCCTTTTAAAACTTTGAAATTGAAGACAACTTCCCATTCAAGTGCTAATACGGTTCAGTTTTTAATAACTTTCAATTGTGAGAAAACTATTTTACATTAAACTAATAAAAATTTCGATATCATTGTTCTCAGCATAATATCAAGAATACTAAGTTTTTTGAATTAAGATCAAAACAAGTAAAAGCGCGTACCTTTTTATGAAGTGCTCATTTCTCGCACTCAATCTTGTAATTCAAAAGTCAAATTTGATATAATATTTTGTGATTAAATAAAAATGTCTCAGAAGAGGATTTTAGTTCCAATTTTTATGTTAATTGTTCGGATTGTTGTTAATTTATATACTTATTCAACATTAATATTTTATTATTATCATCAAAAGCCATGGAAAATATTAGAGAGAGCGAATCGCTATCGAACTAAAAAAGAAGATCCAAAGGATCCGAAATCGGCGTGGATTAGAAATGATGAAAAACTGGTTCATCCGATGATACATAAAGAAAGTACTTTAAGTGAATCCCTGAACAAAATCGTTGACTTTTATGGAGCGCATACACCTATTTTAGGTATTTTAAATAGATATTTAAATGTAATGAAGTCTTTTTGGGTTGTATGACATCTATAAGTATTCTCTTTATTGAAATCCTATATTGATGCAAAACCAGTTTTATAAATAATATTGATTTATAACGAATAGTTCAATACACTTATGGGCTACACTTCAAAACCTCGAAATCCAAGAATCTAATTGTTCTCAAATTAGTAACAATAGATTTATTAGTAATAAATTATTACTAATAATTTATTATTCATTGTACAAAAGTCTAAATATATTGTTAAGTTATCGCAAAAGATGTTTCGAGAATCTTTGTTCAATCTTTAGTTCCAAACATTTAGTTATTCTTTGATTTGTTGATTAGTTTAAGACTTATTAGATTAACATTTTTAATTCCATCCTTTTATTTTTTTTCCTGTTTTGCAATCTTTTGCCATACGCTTGAAATGACGTTTATTTTCAATGATCTTTATCGAGATAGTGAAAAATTATAAGAGTATTTTCAAGTTTAAATGCGTATTATTTTTAGAAACTTTTTCCACTAATTGGGATGAATGGTAACCTTCGATAAAGTTTGTCTCAACTTTATTAAAAAAAATGAAAGAGAAGAAACAAATATTTTAATAATAATTTATAGTTTCTAATGACACAGTAATCGTATTAAATTTTACAGCTATCGGAATATTCCATTAATTATATTTTTATAGCTTCTCACATGAATAATAATTCATAGATTTATTTTTACAGTATTTTCTGTATTCATGCATAAAGTATTTCCTGAATAAGAGTAAAACTCAAACTTATATGAAGTCCCATAAAATCTCTTCCAAAAATTTATCCAAACTTAAAGCGGATTAAAAGTTTCTTTACAAAAATGAACAAAAACTGTTTCAAACCATGAATTTTTAATATATTTTTATATGACTTTCGGAAGTTAAATAAAACTTTTCAACCATAAAAAAACTTAATAAAAACCACAAAATAATAAATTTAAATAAAAATGTTAGGTTATCGCGAAGTATTGGCTTCCGAAGACTCTATGGGAAAAGATGGTAAAGCGAGACGTATTGATGGAAAAGCATTAAAGAAGTATAAACTAAGTGATTATAAATGGCTTACTTATGGACAGATAGATGTGATCACACGAAATATAGCTAAAGGATTAATGGCTAACGGAGTTAATTATGGTGATAAAGTATTAATATTATCTGAGACAAGAGTAGAATGGTTTCTATGCGCTCAAGCAATTATACGACTTGGAGGAACTATTGTCACATTATTTTCTAATTTAGGTATAATTTTATCCTTATTAAGAAATTTTTACAACTTTTTCCACAAAGTTACATAATTTTTTCTGTTAATCATTTAGGAGATGAAGGAATACTATATGGTATAAATCAGACAGAAGTTCAAGTAGTGATTACATCACATGATCTGATGCCAAAAGTTAAATCATTATTAAGTCAAACAAAGACAGTTTCAACAATTATTTATATTAATAATACTCATGAAGTTTTGGAAACTCATGGGTTTCCTCAAAATGTTAAATTATTATCTCTTAAAGAGATTGAGAAAATGGGCTCTCAATCAGACTTTCAATTTCAAGCAGCAAAACCTGACGATCCTTTGATAATAATGTATACCTCAGGAACTACTGGAACACCTAAAGCCGCGGTTTCGACGCACAGACAGTTTATAAGTTCTTCTGATGCTCTTTTAATACTAGTTAAAGATGTAATCAATGACAATCGTAATCATATTTATATCGCATATTTACCATTAGCTCATGTTCTTGAGCTCACGATTGAAATGTTTTTATTTCACGGTAATTAAGCATAAATCTAAAGATATTTTTAATTTGAATATTTGTTATTTTATTCAGTCTCTGAACCTTTGATATCATTTTTTTTGACAAACTTTTCATACTTGAAAAATTATACAAAAATATGTTTTGAGGAAAAAAATATTTAAAGTTTTATCTAAAGTTTCGAATATTTTTCGAACAAAACTAATTGATAGTTATTCTATTTTTCAGGTGGTGTACGAATAGGTTACGGGACACCATTCACGTTGACAGACACAGCTCCAGGTCTTGCCAGAGGTCAAAAATGTGATATAAAACTACTTCGACCGACATGTATAACAACAGTTCCATTAGTATTAGATCGTATACGAAAAGAAATACACGACAAACTGAAATCTCGTTCAGCAGTATCTGTAGATATTTTTAATTATTTAATGGGCTATAAGAAAAAATGGACTCAAAAAGGCTATAAATGCGGAATTGTTAATAAGTTATTGTGCTCTAAAGTCAAAGAACAAATGGGAGGTAGACTTCAATACATGATAGTGGGAGGCGCCCCTTTAAATTCAAATACACAAGCTGTCATCAAAGCTGCTCTGGACGTAACTTTAGCACAAGGTATTGTTCAACAATAGGCTATAAAAAATTTATGTGTTTTCACTGCCAGTCAAGCATTTATGCAAAAGCTTTTCTTTCAAAGTCTACCTACAGAAAGAAATACTACTTAAAAATTTATGATTAGGGTTTGAAAATTTTCATAGCCTTTATTTATTACTTTCATAACAATTGGCTCATATTTCCATAATTTTTGGTTTAAAGCTTTTCTTTTTTGATTTCCAGTGAAAAAATAGATCAGTAAAAGTAGGCATTTATTAGATATTCATATAATTTATTTTTAATTAAGGTTATGGAGCAACTGAAACACTCGGCGCCGTCTTATGTATGGACTTCGATGACTTATCATATGGAAGAGTTGGTGCACCCCTTCAAGGAGTTAAAGTAAAGCTCGTAGATTGGGATGAAGGTGGTTATCATCCCACTGATAAACCAAATCCAAGAGGAGAGATATTAATAGGAGGCGATACTGTAGCGAACGGTTATTATAAACTACCCGAACAGACAGAAGAAGCTTTTATAGTTGATGATAAAGGTGTCCGATGGTTCGTAACGGGAGATATTGGCGAAATGTTTCCCGACGGGACCTTCAAAATAATTGATCGCAGAAAAGATTTGCTTAAATTACAAAATGGTGAATACGTATCACTCGGAAAAGTAAGTTTCGAAACTTTGAAACCGCTTTTATACAGACTTTTGTAATTATTGTTTTTAATTAGTTTGTTATTGAATTTTTTGTCAGTAGATAATTACTAGTGATAAATATTTCGAGCCTGAAGAATGATTTAGAGTAAAGATAATATTATGATAATTTGATAAGAAATTTATTTCTTAAGGAAATTTTTTGGATTTCCCTATAATTACATGTTTAACACAGTCAAATTCCTATGAAAACACTTCAAACTTCTTGAAGTCCTTGAAAAAGTTCAATAAGAGACAAGTTATATCATTTTTTGATGATTGTGAAACATGTATTGCAAAAAAATTGATCTAAAAAACAATACACTAATAATAATTCAAATATAATTCCCCTCAAAAACCTAGACTTTAATTATGAATTAATTTTTTCAGATCGAAGCGGCGCTTAAAACATGTCCATATATTGATAATCTGGCTGTTTGTGGCGGAACTTTTTCTAATAATTTAATAGCAATTATAACACCAAATCAGAAATCAATGAATAATTTATCTCTGGATTTAGGCAAAAAAGACGCAACAATTAATAAATTATGTGAAGATAAAGAGGTTTATAATGAAGTTTATGCAGCTTTAGTACAGTCCGGAATTTCGGCTCATTTAAGCAAAAAAGAAATACCCATTAAAATTAAATTAGTTCCAGAAGAATGGACTCCTGATAATAATATGTTAACCGCTGCCATGAAACTGAAGAGGAAGAATGTTGAAAATAAATATAAGGAAGATATTATCAAAATGTTTGAGTCTGAAGAAAGAATTAGTTCTGATAATAATAATACCATTAAAATTGATGATAAAGTTTAACCTTAATTTCTTTTTTAGTATTTTTTCGCACTTCAAGTTTGAATAGTTTCGAGTATTGATTATTGTTATTTAAATATAAAATATATTACTTATGTTTGTCTATACTTATGTACAGAAACGCGAGATTAAAATCATTATTTTTAACATTTTAATAGATTTGTCACTTTCTTATTGCAATTTTGCAATATTTTTGTTTATAAAGTTATGAAGTTATTTTGAATTCATTCTATACAATTTCAAAAAATTTAGGTTATCGTAAAATTTAGTAACTTTTGGAATTTATATTATATTTTGGTTAAGAGCAAATTTATCTGTTAATCATTTCATTTAGATTTAATACAAGTTCACCGTTTTACTAAAAGTTAAGTTGATAAATATTTAATTTTTTATGTTGAAACTTATGATTTTCATTGAAATAATTTAAAATTAATGCATTCACTACTAAATTGATAGTTATCTTTTTTCTCTTAATCGACTGGTATTGAAATATTCATTAGGATTAAATAATAATATTATTGAAAATCATTTTAGCTAAAATTCAAGATTATAGTTATCAGAGCCGTGAGCAAAGTTGCATGATTTTTTTTATCGAAGGGGAATGTTGGAAATTTTTTGCCAAATTTTTAAATCATATACAGTTTAAAAATCAATTTTTAACCAGACCTTCGATAATAAAATAAAATTAAAGAATCAAGGCATGTTACAATTTTGAACCATGAACGCCAAATTCTTGTTCATACATTTGTATTAATAGGAAAACTCAATGCTCAAGCTTGTCATCAAATTCCTCTTTAAGAACAGTGAGCTTTAGGATAGCGATCGATCAATCGCGATGACTATTACAGATTGATTACTTTACAATATGATCGATCACAGTTTTAAATATGTCAATTTAAGAATGCTATTTAATATTTATGTGTCAATAAATTTAATTGTAAAAATTAATTCTTATTTAAATATGTATTTTAAATTAGTTTCTGATATACCTGTATATTCATTCAAAATTATGGTTATTATCATCAATTTTTTATTATCTATAGACTATAGATAATAAAAATTGCTGATTATAACCATAATTACACTAAAGACTATATTATTAATTACGAGCAAATATTTAATAAAGTTCACAAATCTCAGTCTCAGGTTAAATTGAGTCTAATAGAGACAAAGATTATCTTTCTTGCTAAAAGCCCTTCAGATTAGTATTATTTATGAATTTTTTACATAATTAAAATATTCTCATGGTTAAAATTGAGTTCAGAATTTTCCACTAAAATTGATCGTTCGTGATATGTCACTACAATTATTGGAGAAATTGATCTATCAAATCATGAGACCCTTCGATCAGAAGCCTAGTGACTCATGTTCTTTTCAAGAAACTAAGTATCTCATAGCTCCAAAATAATTCCACCAACTCATTCAAACACTTATTTACATGTATGTTCACTTAATTTCCGAAAATAGTTCATTAGTTATATATTTATGAACTTTTGCTGATTCCGAAATTGTAATTTTGGTTATAACAAGTTTTACTGTATAATACTGTACACTTACATTTGACTCAAAATTTGAAATATCCCTTATATAAGGATACAAACACATTTATAATTCAAAGGGTTCATTGTCATAAGGGTTGTTGTAGCCCTCATTTCGTCTCTAATTGAACATTTTTCAATTATAATAATTTTATGATATGATTTACGCCCAAATTGAACTTTCTTATCACTGAGAATTCATTTTTCTTTGATGACTTTGTTCAATTTTGCAAACTATCATTTTAAGTAATTAAGGGGTTTCTCCAGTTTATTTTTTATGTGTTTAAAAAAATGAGAGAAAAATATTTTTTCCATGCTTTGAGTTTTATACTTTATGATGATTTACAACTCAAAGCGCGCTTCTATTAATCTTTAGAAACGAAATAGTTTAGAAAAACTCAACGAAAACTAACTTCAATTATCTCTTAAACAGTATTTATCAATTCAATGAAAAGTTATTTTTCTATTGTATTGAAATATTGTAAAAATCAATCGCTTTCTAAGAATTTTCATATTGATTCAGTCCTTAATTCGTATCTCTGAAGTACTTTATCTGTCTCAAGTAGTGTTCTTCATCAGCTCAAAAGCCCTGAGCTTGAGCTGAGCTGTGAGCTGAGCTGA
>JAQFXV010001478.1:0-13355 GCA_034694065.1 Camisia spinifer | reverse complement strand
TATTCATTTATTAAATTATATTCAATGTTCAAGTTTTCAAATTTTTTTGAGACTATGGAAAATTGAATATTACAACAGAATTCTCAGAAGTCTTTGCGGGCCAAAAATTTTCAGGTAACGGGCCGCGGTTTGAGAAGCACTGCTCTAAACTATACAATTATAAGTACAATATAAACAACTATTAGCGAGGTATTTGCTTTTCGAGTAAAAGATTTTTAAACTTTATTCAAGCGAAATTAAATGTTAACAGTTTGAAACCGATAACTCAGCAAAAATACATTTTTCTTTTCATTAGAAAAACAAAATGCAAAATTAAATAGCTAAAGAATCTAAATAATACTTCGATAAAATATCATCTATTGTAAAAATACAAGAATTTATGCTGTAAATTCAAAAATTTTAAATAAAATTTAAAATTTTCATATTAATCCATTGGGATTCCAAGTAGTGTTTGATTTAAATAGAATAAGATGATTTGCATTTAATAGATTTACGAGGATATTGAGTGCAATTTCCTAATTCCAATTGAGTTTGTAAATTGTTGAAAGTACCCATGATTTGTAGAAAGTCATCATAACAACATTGATTTTTAGCCAGGTATTCAACGCAACACATCGAATCCCATATAGTATAGCAAAATGATTTATATGTCATATTGAAACAAATATATTTGAAACATAAATTTGCACTGCATTTGTCAATATCGTTGTTAACGTTATTTTCACAAGAATACTCAATATCAGCATTCAAAGAGACTGAACCGTATTTGAGCAGAAGTTTAGGATCAATGGCCAAACACTCGGTGGTTAACAATATTGTAAAAAAATAGTGCTTTCATTATTACTATCATTTTCCTCATATCTCACAAACTTCTCACACTTTACAAAATTGGATAATATCAATGTTTTTATACATATAAAATGCAAGGTTTAAATTTATTACAATATTGCTTAATATTCATTATTATTCGTATGCTCTGTTGATATTTTTCAATAAACCTTCGAAAATAATTCAATGAATAGACACAAAAAAGCTTTCAACTCATTTCTAAATTGTTAAATAAATAACTCAAGTTTCTTTGCAGTAAAAAAATATGCAAATTTTTATCGAATATAGTAAAGTCATTGGATGATTAGTAATTTCAAATGCCTGTGATCAATTTCCACGCAAATCAAATAGAATGAAACAGATGATAAGTTATTTAGCATTTTTAATTTCTTTAAGACGAAGCACAAAAATTTATGAAATCCATATATTTTTATTCGAAAAACCTCAGATAATTTTTTGATTGATGCATTGCAAATATCTCAAGTAAGGTAAAAATTGATTATTTTCCTCATCTAGATCTGATTGATAAAAAACATACGATATACAAATCAATATATTTTATAGATAGCATCTGAATTAATATGGTAAAGTTTATAGTTCTAATTAAATAAACTCCTCATAAAATGAAAGGAAATGCAGTGCAAGAGTGAATTGATTGATGAATAAGAGCACTAAATCAAAAATTATTCATAGTATTTTGATGACAAATTTCGTCCATTGGAGTTTCTGATCAAGAGAAACATAATCGGGAATAATAAATGATTTTTAAAAATAATAATAGATATGAAATGCTGAAAAAGATAAAAATAATAAACTTTTGAAACAAAAGGACTTCTTCGCTGAATTTTGACACTCGAAATTATTTCTCAGATTAGAACTACAATTAGTGGTTTCATATTGACATTGCATGACATTATATTCTTCTTTCAATACAAGATAATCAATAGGACGACATTTATTCAAAATTAATTTTTCAACACAACACATTCCTTCCCAAAGCGCAGAACAAAAATTTTCTTCATTGAGATGACGACAGTCCCACTTGACGCAGGCATCAAGTACACATTTATGTTGCTCATAGAATGTTAATTTTATACACATTTCTTCTGCTTTTGAGTCAGAAACAATCGTTTTGTTCACAGATTCTCGACAGTTATTAATGTTCTCCACAAACGGAAAAGCAAAGTATAAAATAATTGTGATTAACAGATTCATATTAAGTTATTTTTATTCCAAACAATATAAAAAAATAATTGATTCGATTTCCATAATAACTATTAAGGTTTTGATCAATAATTAATTTATATTCAATGTAAAGTATGATCATATGACTCAAAATTTATTTATTATGTTTCCGCCTTTAAATTTTCAGTCGAAAGGGATTTGAAGCTATATCATGATGATTAATGATTAATTTGGTGATAGAAAATTGGAAGACTCATCAAAATTTCAATTTCGAAAACAAACGCTCATTTTTTACGATTTTGGTCATGTGTAAATGGGGGAAAGCTTTTGTCATAATTATAATTGATGAATTAAACAAATAACTTATAGTTATAAAGTTACATTCTGTTTAACAATACATGGCTCTCGATTGGAAATAATGAACAGCTGTAAAGGAGTTGGTGAAGATAATATATTCAAAAAATGTGATTGAGAGCTAACAATTGAGGTCTCATAATTATCAATACGCTTAAAACATTTGAATTTTTCATATGCTAATATTCTACCATTATTAATAAAGAGATGTAATGTATATTTTTGTTTTCTCTAATTCATCGAGATGGATACCATTCTTGATGTGCGGACGAAATTTAGGTTTTAAACAATTATTTTTGAGTCTAGAATTTTTTGTGAACTCATTCAAAAAATTGAAGTAAGTTAAGAAAAAGATTTCAAAATTTTGATATGAAAATCAAGGGCAAACTGATGATTCTTCTTGATCTTGAAGAATTTCTATCTATCTCATGATACGCTAGATTAATAAGGGATTTAATGTTCGAAAATCTATTAATTTCATTGATTTACTGAATCAAATGAAAAATATGCTGATAGCAAAAAACCATTTCAATTCAAATAGTTCAATGGCTTTATGAAAAGTAAGTTATAATAATGATTAGATTTTTTCATAAAAAGCCTTAAAAGTATTTTATTTAATTCAATTGCACTGTTATACTAATATTCTCCAACTGTTATATCTTCTTTTCACTGATATGATTTAAATTGAATACTTATGCTAATAGATGAAATATTCTGTAAAAATATCCAAATACTTCCAGCAATTGTAACAAAACTTAATTCTGGTAATTTCTAAAAATTAAACTTCAATAAAATGATAATAATTCAGAAAAAATATTTTTATTTAAAAATTATATTAAATAATCTCTTTCATCAATCAAATTTAGAAAATATCCATAAATTGAAAAGCATGTACAGAAAAAACCCTCCTGAATAACTTGGAGAAAGTTTTCGTTATCTGCAATTCTTTACGATTTATGCTGCTTTTTTGGCCGCTTTAGCATAACCTCCTTTATCATAACTAAGTTTAAGAGCACTATTTCCGAGTCCATGACCGCTTTCAAGAACTGCACGTCCTTCACCATAAGAAAGTCCTCGAGATCCAAGATCGAGACCACTAGCAGGTCCATAATTACTATATTCGTCGATAATTTCTGAATCGACTACGACATTTTTACTATGTCTCTCCCCTTTGGAAACAACAGTATGTACATCTTCGAGAACAGGTCTAACTTCTTGAGTAACACGACGATATGGTTGAATAACTTCTCTGACTTCTTGGATAACAGGTCTGAGTACTTCGTGTAACACACGATGTGGTTCGTCTTCTGAATGAGTTGACTCGACCTGTCCGGGAGCTCCTGGAGTATGGATTTGTTGGACATGAACTGGACTGGAAAGTGATCGGAAAACAATTTGAACGGGTTGTTCACTGGGCTCAACTTCGATGGTTTGTGGAACAGCTGGTTCTTGATGTGAGGCAACTGGTATGACTTGATATGTTCGACGAGATTGAATGGCAGCATGAACTGCTCCAGGTGAAGAAGAATAACCATTCCCACCATAAGATAAGCCAAGTGCACCATTGCCTAATCCAAGTCCATCACCATTGAGATTGAGTGCTAAGCCTCTTCCCAATCTATTGCCTAATCCATATTCACCAATTGTGCCCACTCTTTTTCCTAAACCTCCTGTGAATCTTGATCTATATCCTCCTTTGAATCCTCTATCAAGACCCGAAGCACCATTCAAATTATCGGCATAACAGTAGGTGATTGTCAATGAAACGATCAAAAACTATTTAATAAAATAAATAATATTCATTAAAATACATTCAAATAGAATAATACGGAAATTTTTCACTTCTTTGAACATTTTTATGTGATCTATGAATTAATTTATGGAATAAAATAAATATATTGAATGAAATGTGTTAGTTTAGAAAACACTACTTTATATTATATATGAGACTTGTTTATTACTTGACTGCTAACAAGAAAATGATGATTTTTCTCCTGAAAAGTAATATCTTATATACTGTCTGTCTTGGAAAATCACTCAAATATTTAAGTGTGCTTATTTATATTTTAAAGTATAGGAAGTGTATAAAAAATTTAAATATTATTATAATCTTACTAAACTCTAGACTTATAATATACTGACAAAATATTTATTACTTAAAAGCTTATGAAATTTTGATAATTCTGTCTGACATTCAATTAATTCTTAACATTATCAAATATTTAAGAAACTCTTCCTTTACATAAAAAATAAAATAATTATCAAAATGTGTTTTCATTACATTTTGAAGAGTTATCTCTTTTCCTTAACCTTATTCCATTTTTTTTTGCTCAATAAATAATGCTAGTACTAGTATATGAGTAAGGTATAGATTTTTGTTTTTTCAAACAATTTCTCGAAGAACTTCATCTGATTCTTTTTTGAAAAAGAATATTGATCATCATTTACTAAATAACTAACAATTAATTACTGTATTATTAATTCGTATAAATTTGAATAAAACTCGATAACAGAGATCGGTGATTTGTGCATTCTTTTTAAAAGGGGTTTTATAATTTTAAAATTCACGATTTTCCAGGTTTTCTCCAATATTTCTGTGAAATGAAAACTTGATTTAGATAAAAATCTTGCTTGAAAATCAAATTTTTGGATACTTTTTCTGGTCCTTTAGTAGAAATGAAATACGGATCTGTTGCAGCTTGTTAACATGTGATATTTTTTAACAATTTCTCGTTGAAATACATGTTAGAAACTTCAAAAATCAAGTTCTCAGAATTAAGTGAATTAAGGTGAAAAATACACTGATTATCTCTGTGAATAAAATATGGATAAATTATTTCATATTATAATCTCCAGGCATATAGATTTTTTTCTAATCAATCTCATTTGAAAAAAGATTTTTTCTATTCTTAAAGCCTATTTTATGAATGATTCGTCAGAAACCAGTGAACAACAAGAGTGGGTACAAAATTTAATATATTTTTGTTAAACAGCTAAAAGGCTAAGAAACTGGGCAGATAGCGTTCCCAAATCTTTAGTGTGTAATTCCTTGACATCTTTAAAAATCCATTCAAATTTTCTTGAAATTTCAGCTGCAAAAAAATTTGAAACTAAAAGAAAGTCTTTCCCAAATTACTAAGCTTACTCCAGTTGGTATCAGTTAAGGTTTTTTAATAAATATGTGTGATTTGGTATAATTTCCTTGAAATTAAACAAAAAAATTTATTATTTTGGTTATCGAAAAATATGAAACTTAGATTTTTTATATATTCTCAAAAAACTGTATTTTTGGGCCAAAATTTTATAAAATCTATGAATTGTTGAAATTGATCAAAATTTAAGGATGTGTTTTTTACGAAATTCTAGAAGAGGGTCAAATCAGATAGGTCAAATAGATTATTTTTTAAGCATGGCATTTTCATTAGTTTTTTAATGTTTATATTCGTAATATTTGTTACAAGAAACGATTAAAGTTTACATAATTCCAAATTGATAGGTTTGAATATATTTATTCTCTCATTTTGATATTAATTAGGTATTCACTTCTCTAAAAAAATACAATTTCCTTCATGAAAATTTGTTTGTAAAGGAATGACAAACTCCTTCATTCACGAATCGATTCCGCTATGTTTAGTAAACCTAATGATCACCGTGATCAATAATTTTGTCATTTATTTTAAAATATACGTACTGTATCAATTTTTTTCACTTAAAATGTCAGATTTCGTGAGCTATATTCACTGATATTTAGAATAATAGATAATTGAAATGTTAAGTGAATATTGTATTCAATCAGAAGTGGTTTCGTAACTTTATTTTGCATACTTTTTGTTTTTACAGTAGGTTGATTTCAATTATTTAATTTGACCCTCCTATTGAAGCTCAAGCACCAAACCCTAACCTAAAATTTTATGAAAGTTTCGTTGGTTAAACACAACTTTCAAATTACCTACATTGTAAAGTTAATTTCTAGATACTAGTATTATTCTTCAAATGAAATTAATAAGATAATCTGATAAGACTTTTAATTTAAATTATTAATGTGCAGCACCGGTACATTATTAACAGTTATAATTAAATAGAGATAAAAAACAATTGTTTGTAAATTTATAAATAGTAAAGAAACTCATGAAGAACTTGAAAAAATAAATGAAAAAAAATAATGAATAGTCTCATTGTTTTAGTTTAATCTATTTAGATTATGATTATTTAAGCGGCTTTTTTGGAACTTTTTGAATAAGGTCCTCCTTTTTCTAAACCAAGTTCGAGACCACCATTTTTGAGTCCAAGACCACTTTCGAGTCCAAGACCACTTTCGAGAACTGCTCCTTTACCATAACCAATCCCTCCACCTATAACTCCAAGACCACCGGAGAGGCCATAAACATGATCACGGTCTACGGCATCAGCAATCACTGAACCTCCCTCATAACTATTTTTTCTTTCACCTTTGGCAACGACTGTATGTATTTCTTCTATAACTGGTTTAACTTCTTGAGTAACCTGACGATATGGTTGAATAACTTCTTTGACTTCTTGGATGACTGGTCTGAGTACTTCGTGGAGAACACGATGTGGTTCATCTTCAGATTGAGTTGACTCTACCTGTCCGGGAGCTCCTGGAGTGTGGATTTGTTGGACAAGAACTGGACTAGAGAGTGATCTGAAAATAATTTTAATAGGTTGTTCACTGGCTTCAACTTCGATAACTTGGGGAACAGTTGGGTCTTGATGAGAGGCAACTGGTATGACATGATATGTTCGACGAGATTGAATGGCAGCATGAACTCGTCCAGGTGAAGAAGAATAACCATGAGCTAAGCTGATTCCACCGCCAATGAGACCGAGTGATACACCTCCTTCAATTCCATTACCTAATATATAATCATCATCAACTGTATCAATTCCTTTACCCAAACCTCCCGCTAGTCCTAAACTATATCCTCCGTCAAGACCCAAACCACTATTCAAGTTACCGGCATTACAGTATGCAGTTGTCAATGAAATGATCAAAAACTATTCGAGAAAATTGAATAATATTCATCGAAGTAAATTCAAATAAAACAATAGGAATCTGAATAGGGTCTCACTCACTTTGAACATGTTGAATGTAGTTTATAAATTAATTTATGAAATAAAATAATTATCAAACGAAATGTATCTGTTTAGAAAGTTTGCTTTTTATACAAGACTTGTTTATCAATTGACTTCTAACAAGAAAATGATGAGCTCGCTTCTGAAAAGCAACATTTTATATACTCGTATGATTCGGATACTCATTTTGATAAGAAAATTTAAATGTGTTAATCCATATTTTAAAGTATAGGAAGTGAATAAAAAAATTCAAATAATAATCTTATTGAATTCTATATTCAATGATAGATTGAAAAAATATTCAACATTTAATAGGTGATTTCAAATTTGATAAACTTTTACCTGACATTCAATTAATTGCTATCACAGATAAATATTAAATAAATCATTTTCTGATAAAAAATTAGACTCATCAAAATGTGTTACTATTTTGTTTTGAATTTTTATCTCTTTTCCTTAAACTTCTTTCAAATTTTTTCATTTCGTATTTTTTTAACACTACTAATCGCGAATGAAAAAGTGTAAATTATTTGTTTTTTAAACCAATCCTTAGAGATCTTAACAGTGTGACCATTTTTGTTAGAGAAATTCCTTGAAATTTAAATGGATTTAGGAAGAATATCTGGGAGAATTCGGGTATGCTTGAGTCTCAAAATGTTTAGCATTAGATTTCATTTATTTTCATTTTGAATATTGGAATATTTGTATTAAAAAATCGTTTTTATAGGAGTACTTATTTTCATTCCTCATATTTTTCCGAAAAAATATTTCCCGTAAAATAATAAAATATGAATATGCTTACAAAAATTTTGTTTCTTATTATTTACTCTAAAAACTTTTGAAAATTTTAGTTTGATTCAAAAATTCAATTAAATTAAATAATAAAACTATCAAGTTTTCTGAACCTTGAGAATTTTTATGATTATTTTTATTTAAGTAGTTTTTATTCATTTTTAAATGTTTTTCAACTTATTTTTATTTAATTTGATTTATGAATTGATTATGAATTTCTTCTTATATCGTTTTTTCCTACAACAAGAGAATATATTGCAATTTCAAAAGTACGTAATTATTTATATATTAAGTTTCAATATTTTTTACTAACTTGTAAGAAATACTGTTTTATTAATTTATTGAAATATAGCAATGAGGAGAAAATATCAGTCTCGGAGATGGGTATATATAAATTTTTTCGGAGAGCTAAAAGGCTATAAGGTAATAATCAAAGTGTTCGATAATTTTACCTTTAATTTTTAACTTGAAAAGTACAAATCTCATGAACTCTAATTTTATATTAAATATATCATAAAAGAATATTAAACTATTTAATGATCATTGCAATCAAAAATTGTTTAGTATTCTAATAAATATTTGCTAGAAATTGGAATAAATTCAGTTAAAATAAATTTGATTTAAATACCCTTTAAAGCTCAAGATTTCAAATGAAACTAATGAGAATATCTAATAAGACTTTTTATTTAAATTGTTAATAAGCAGTACCGGTACATTATTTACAATTATAATTTTAAATAAAAATATGAAAAAATGTTTCGAAAATTTATGAATAGTTAAGAAACTCATGAAAAACTTGAAGAAAGTCAAGCAATAAGAGTCTCATTTCTTAATAAAATCTATTAAAATTAAGATGATTTATGCGGCTTTTTTGGCACTTTTGGAATAACCTCCTTTTGAATAACCAAGACCAAGACCACCATTTCCGAGTCCGAGACCACCATCGAGAACTGCGCCTTTACCATAACCAATTCCACCACCTACAACTCCAAGACCACCGGAGAGTCCATAACCACCATCGAGGACTCCAGCATCAGCGATCACTGCACCTCCTCCATAACTACCTTTTCTTTCACCTTTGGCAACGACGGTATGTACTTCTTCGAGAACAGGTCTAACTTCTTGAGTAACACGACGATATGGCTGAATAACTTCTTTGACTTCTTGGATAACAGGTCTGAGTACTTCATGGAGCACACGATGTGGTTCGTCTTCAGATTGAGTTGATTCTACCTGTCCGGGAGCTCCTGGAGTATGGATTTGTTGGACATGAACTGGACTGGAAAGTGATCTGAAGATTATTGTAACTGGTTGTTCACTGGGTCCAATTTCAATCACTTGAGGAATAGCTGGTTCTTGAAGAGAGGCAACTGGTACGACTTGATATGTTCTACGAGATTGAATGGCAGCATGAACTGGTCCAGGTGAAGAAGCATAACCATTTCCGCCATAACCTAATCCAAGTCCACCATTACCTAATCCAATTCCATTACCACTGAGACCGAGAACTAAACCTCCACCCAATCCATTACCTAATCCATAACCACCACCTCCTTTACCTAAACCACCTGAGAGTCCTAAACTATATCCTCCGCTAAGACCTAAACCTCTATTCAAATTACCGGCATAACAGTATGCAATGGTCAATGAAACGATCAAATACTATTCAAATAAAAAGATAATAATTGGTAAAATAATTTTAATTCAATTCGCATCTCAAAACTGAAGAGTTTTTACTCACTTTGAACATGTTGAATGTAGTTTATAAATTAATTGATGAAATATAATAAATATCAAATGAAAAGTTTAAGCTTTAAAAACTTGCTTAATATATGAGACTTCTTAATTACTTGACTGCAAACAAGAAACTGATGACTACTCTTCTAAAAAGTAACATCTTATATACTCGTCTGGTTGGGAGAGTCATATCGATAAGAAATCTTACTTAAAAGTGTGTACTCTATATTTGAAAGTGTAGGAAGTGGACCAGAAACGATTTAAATGATAATTCACTTACAATCATAGAAGTTTCATCCACTTATTATATTAACCTTTAGGCCCATTCATTTGATTTAAAGCCTTATAAATAAGTTAACTTATATTTGAATTTAATGACTCTTTTAATTATCTAAAATCAAGTATATTTATCCTTTCGATTTTTATAGGTTGTATAGTTAAAGCAGAATTCAGAAAATGTTCATCTTCATTAAAAGAAAAAGAGATTTTGATTTTTAGTCTACTGGATAAATTATTCAAATTAAATAAATTTAAGTCTAAATTTAAAACGTTAACAATATTAATTTCAATAATGACAATTGATAAATTCGATTTGGCGATGATTTAGTTTTAAATGCCGTTTTTATTTGGGAAATATCTCAACAATAAAACTTGGAGTTATTTAACTCTTTCTTTCAATTTTTGCATCAAATATACAAACAAAGTATTCGTGAAAAAATTTCAAAAATGTTTATTAAGGATGAAATTTTTCTAAACGCTTCAAATGTCGATATTTATCATAAAGCAAATATTGAATAATGTCTAATAAAAGTTATTTTTTGAGAAAAATCATCTACTCATCATGTAAACGTGAAAATTTAAAATAGCTTCAGAAATTCCTAAAGGCTTGTCAAGTTTGATATTGTTTATGATTTATGTCACAGTACTTTGTAATCCAATATGAAGAGAAGATTTAATTAAATAGGCCTAATCTCAACAATTTTTGATTTTATGTTAGATCTTAAAGTGAATATTACACTCTAAAATAAGAGGAACCCATTATGGCATTGGACCCTATAATTATTCTTTGAAAAAATTGAATTCTCTACTGTAAAGTGATGTTAAATGATTCCAACTATGCAGCTTCACAATGCCTGAAACAATATATAATGCTAATGATTATCAAATCATTAATGTTAAAGTACATCTAAAAGCAATTTTCAGATGAAATATCAAAATATTATTATTCATAAGAGAATCTATTTAAAAAACAAAAACAGTTAAATAGATTAAACTAATTCGAATAAGAAATTTAACTTAATGAAGAAATTTTTAAGTTTCTCAAAACTAAATGCAAATAATCGAACCCTAATTTTCTCCAATCAGAAAATGGCAGAGATGTAACATTACAAAAACAGCTTGGATTCAATTGATCAAAATTGGACCAAAAGAGCACAATACTGTCTTGGATTCATATTTTCAAAAAATTAATTTAGTTCCAAAGGTATATATGGGCCACTATAATTTTGGAATGTTATAATCCTCACTCAAATCTGATATAAAAGTCAAAAATTATTTAGATAGCGCCTATTTGATTGAGAATTATCCCTTATCAGTTATTAAGCTTAAGGGAATTTCAAAGCCCGTTTTCAGATCATAACTTATTTATTATGCATGCTGAGAATCTCAATAATTTATTTTATTTCAAACTCGCTTTTAATGTTTAATATTATCGATTTTGATGATTGAAGATAACCAAGTAAATAAATAATTAAATTTTAGATTTATAGAAAGCATCATTTATAAATTTTTAAAATTCAATTTAATACTGGTTTAAATTTCAATTTCCTCTTTATAAGCTATACTTTTGAAATAAATGAATTAATTTTCAAACATCGAACATGCTATCTGCACATTATGTCATAATTCTTTTTAATCTTGAATTCAATTTGCTATCTTCAGATGGAAAGTGATTTCCAGAATTAAAAACAATAAATTCAGAGTCATGATTATCGAATTTTATTCAGATCATGATATCGACGACACAATTTAAAATGCTATATCATTCAGGATATCGTTCGGCGAGATTTGAATTTCTATTAATTTTGCAATGCAGTAATATTGCTATCTAATATAGAAACAAAAGGTTGACTAATGTAGGTGAAACAAAAAATGAAAATTTTCACTAATTTTATATTGAATTTATTTGAATTGATACAATGATGATACTATGAGAGGTATAAAAATAACAATATTTTAATTAGTTTCTATTGAAATACGTGAAACACTATTTTCAGTTTTTCAACTTTTTTCATTGTTGTAGGAATAAGTTTGATTTTTTATAACTAATGAAAATGCCACTTTTTTCATTTCTTCAGGTGAAACCTTTGACCAGTATTTTAACCTTCTTCAGGGCTTTAATATTACTAAAACTAAATATAAAATTTATTGTAAAATTATAGTACAGCTTCATAATTATTGTTTAGCGGGAATTTTATAGAGGGCTTTTTCATTGTTTTTCATTTATTTTGATCATCGAAAAATGTTGGATTTATAATTTATTTTAACTACTTTAATTGAATTTGTTCCATCATAGTAAAATTGATAAGTCATCACAATATGAGAACGATCTTCACAACAAGGATTATAACCTGTAAGAATTCAGAACTCATTAATTGATGGTAAAATTTCAAGTTTTCAATTTTGAAAAAATGTACTGACCAAAGATTTTTTTAAAAAGTAAATAGATTATAAACTGTTACTTTTTAGTTAAAATAATTTGCTTTGAAACACTATCAAATGAGAATCTTATATATTAACATTAAAAAATTTGTCCTTTAGAGCCCTTATAAATACCCCGGTCTGATCGGATTGGATCCGGTGTCAGTAGAACAAGAATGACCTGAATCGGAACACAAAGAAAAAGTTTCTCCTGAAAACTGACCAGTGGCCGAATTATCGATCTTTCTTTCTCTAACTAAAGCTTTTCTATAGGGAATTTTTAACGAGATTTGTTTTTGCTCACGTAGCAAACAAAGCAATTTTCTTGTAGTTAAGAAATAAAAATTATTCAATTGAAACTTCTAATACCAAAAATAGCTTGCAATTCCAATATTCTGAGTTGTAATTTTTAAAAATGTAAAAATAAATTTAAACAAATATTTATTTGAAATTTGGTGTTTATTTAATGAAAAAATTATACGTTTGAATTTATATTTGAATACAAATTGAGAGCTAATTTCTAAAAAGCAATTTATAAGTCTTAAGGTATAAATAATAATGAAATCCGTATTTGATCACATAATTAAAAGTAACTTTTCAATTACACAAGTGATCCCGAATTGGATGGTTTATGCTTTTTTGGCAGCTTTGGCAGCTTTGGCATA
>JAQFXV010001477.1:0-13371 GCA_034694065.1 Camisia spinifer | reverse complement strand
AATAAACAAAAATTTAATACGCATGCGCTAAAAAATCTCCTGCAGTTACTGAGCATCCCTGCAAAATTTGAAGCTCAAATACTCACACACAATGGAGATATTAATAATTCTTATAGGAGCGCCCATTATTTGTCACCCTGTACATAAACAACGGTTTAGATTCGTTACGATTGGATATCAATTTGACGGCTCGCTTAGTGAAAATATCAGTCGAATAAATTCCTGAGACCTTTTCTTCAGGTATGACATACTCATCAAATCTGAAATCATAAATCCATTTTTGAGAAAAATATGATTAAAATAATCATCCGCAGCGTTCCAGTATCCGAGGTGTGAATCAAATCCTCTATTAGTAGGTAAGCATTCTTTACGAGAGAAACCTAAATGCCATTTCCCTATAGCATGAGTCGAATAGCCATAATCTTTTAGATACTGTGGAAATATTGTTTCTTCAATGGGAAGACACGCTGGATTGGCACTCAAAATATCGTAATTCTGGGTTCCAGTATGTAATGGCCATTTACCTGTTGGACAAAATTTTCTGATTGAAAATATATTGAAATGAGAGTTCAGGTTTAATATAATATAAACCACAATGCGTAGAAAGAAGTCATCGCCTAAAGCATGAAAATTAGAATGATGCGTTCAAAGCTGTGTTTCAATACAAATGCACACCAATTTTCAATTTGTTATATAATTGAATCTTAGATTCGATTATGTTTTCTCATTAAAACATAAACTGATTTTTTTATATTTATACAAACTGAACACAACTTGATTAGATTGATAATAAACGTAAAAACATGCTAATTTGCTATAACCCTTTTCTGCATACTGTAATTTATATGAGAGTTTGAGATTTAATTTAAGAATTTTTGCATATGAATTTGATATGAAATCAGATCCCAATACTAAGTTAGGCTTCACTATTGCATCGATATCGATAGACTTCAAAGTAGAGTCCGGCTTTTTGAAAATTTTGTATACCCGCACCCGCAAACAGTCACACCCGCGAAGAAAAAAATGCGGGTCACCCGTAAAAACCCGCAAATACCCACACAAAAAAAAATTTAATGAAAAATGATGCAAATGCTCGAGCATAATGGTGCTCTGGGCGAGTACGAGCACTAAGCACCTGAATTTCTTCGAGCACTGAGCTTTAATTTTCTGATTACTAGGTTCAAAAAATAGTATGATTGTGTTAAATTAAGATTTCTCCCCAATTATGCAATATATTATCATTCGCATCATTTTATATTGTTATTTAAAATAAAGCTAATATCAGTTAGTACTTAATCATTTTTATGTATTCTTGAATATTTATTGCGAATTTAACTTCAAATTTATGTATTATGAAAAATTATGCGAAATCTGCATGCTAAGGTGCTTACGCCTCGATCATGAGTCCGAACCCGTTTTTGAGCACCAAATTTTTTCCTAGCGCGAGCCATGAGCACCAAAATTTATCCGAACATTGTGCGTTATTAGAAATAAAAGCACAGCAAATTCACAGAATAATGTTGTTTATTTCAGAATTTATTTTTAAGCCTTTTCTACTTTCTGTTGGTTTTATTTTCAAAACTTATTTTTTCAATAATTTTCAAGGTTTAAAACAACTTAAAAAGCCCAATAATTTTTAAAGTTTAAAACAACTTAAAAAGCCCAATAATTTATGATTGTTTCTCATTCATTCGACACGAATGATTCATTCAATACTGAAACTTTAGAGTTTGATTCAATACAGTAAATCAGCGAAGAAAGGCATTAATTGAAAGTATTTTATCTTTTAAATCCCTAAGATGTTGCTTTTAATGTCAATAAAATTTAAATTTCTTGCGAATTACCTTGAAATCCTTTAAATAAACGTATCTGATCTTTGTTTGTTAATCCTTTAATGTGTGAATTATGTGTGAATTATATTTCCTTTGAAATACAGCTTAAAATTAATTTAAAATTTTAATGCGGGTGTGAAGCAAAAAATCTTTCAAACCCGCACCCACCCGCACCCGCATTTTTTTGCGGGTACTCGTACAAACCCGCGGGTGCGGGTACAAAAAGCCAGTGTCTACTTCAAAGAATAAATGTTAAATTCACTCATTTTCATTGATCAATCAAATTATTAGAAATTATTATTATTGAACTTAAATAAGTGAACTGTTGGTGATTTATAATATGACACAGAATGCCATTTTAAATATAGTGACAGATATGATAGATTGAAAAGGAATATCAAAATCTCCAAAAAATTTCATGATTCGGTAATTGGTATGTAAGCAAAAATTTGTATTCTAGTAAAGCCAATATAACACATGTATATGAAGTTTTGATAATTGGTAATTATGAAAAAATCAGTAAATCAATAGAGATAATTGATAGATTTTATAGATAATTAACTCAACTGTTAAGAGTGAAGCACGACTTGGAGAACAAAGAGGTTGATTATAAAACTAATTACAAATAACTCCGTCTGCAGCTAATGAATCAATATTTGGTGTTCTCATATTATTAGCTGAATGAAAACTTACATCATTCCATCCCATGTCATCCGCATAAAATATTATTATATTTGGCTCTCGAGGACAAACAGACGCTTCAATATAATGGATGCTGATTAACAACACGAAAATCGAAAAATTATGCATTCAGAGTTCTTTTAGATTATTTTAATAATTTTAAATTAAGGTTTTGTCGGATAAAAATTAATATTTTTGAATAAATTTAATTTCAACTTTCTTCTTTGACTTGATTTGAAGCTTTATAATACTAATTTCTATTGAATAATACAGACAGGTACAGATTTATCACTTAACTCTATTACTACTGCAACTGTTTGGTAGAGCACCTTTATTTTCTATTGTTTATATATTTTTGATAAAATAGATATTCAACACTGTTGTGAGCAAAATAAACTTCTTTTGAAATAAAAGAGGCTTCCAAAATACCATTCAAAACTTTCTAAATCCAGATAGTCTTGTTAATTTTTTAACTGAAATTAGAGTAGAAATGAACAAATGTTTGATTCATAAACAATATTCATAAGACATTCAACTCATATTTGATATGAGTTAAGTTGATGTTCAAAAAATATGGTACACACTGTTACAAGTTTTGACAATTGTAATTCCAAATAATTGTATACCTCTTCTCTATAATCAAATCCTCACTTATTAGTTGATCAAACAGTTATTGACGCCTAACAATTACTAGTAAATTAAGCTATTAGTATATACTGGTATAACATTTATAACAACTTATTCAAAATAAGTAATTAGAGTTAAACTATTGAGTTTACTCAATCGATTGATTCTTGAATTTTATTTGAACAAATGTGTCAAAAATACATTAATTTTCATTCATTTTGACACAAGGTTAAGGTCATTTATATGCTCAACCAAGGAACCCATGTATTATTATGTAACATTGGATTAGCGTTCGGATCACTGGGAGTAAGACTCAGAGGTTGTACCGCTGTTTTATTATATTTAACAATTTTTCTCCAGAGCTCTTTCACAATTCTTGGATATTTTACAGCTAAATTATTGTATTCACATGGATCGTCCTTCAAATTGTAAAGACACTTATCTTTACTCAAATCACAAGGTATCGACTCATAGTTTTTACGAATTCCACAATCGACAAAAGTTTCATCGAAGATTTCGAAATTAGGATTCCTTCCCAAACTTTTCAAAATTTTGTAAACTTGTGAATTATATCTTTCACATTTCAATTTCTCAGCAATGAATAATGCATCATCATTTGAAACTTTTGACTTATAGCAAGGACATCTGGCATCAGGGTTTGGACAATAACTGATTGAAGGGTTTCCAGTATTCAATTTCCAGTTACCGTCAATTATTGCCGACATGTTCCAAATCGGATCGATGTTAAGAATTAGATCTCTTCGTTTAGGTCTCTCTCTATCGGATAATGATTTCCACATTGGTATTCCATCAATTTTATTCTTAGATAATTCCTGTAAATTTCCACCAATAGCATTAAAAATAGTCGGGAGAATATCAATCCCTTGAATTGGAGTGTTTGAAACGTATCCCGAATTTCTCAAAAGTGGACTCCATATAAAACCGGGAACTCTTGTCCCTCCTTCATGAAGAGTTCCTTTTGTTCCTCTTAAAGCATAATTAGAAGCGGAGTTTTCTGTAATTATTTTTTTTTGAATCGATAAAAAGCGCTCTTTAAAATGTATAAATTTAAAATGTTTGAATACTTTGAATCTCTCACTGTCAAAATGATTATCCTATTTTTTAAAAAAAAGTTATAAAATAGAACTTAATCAATGAATAATTTTCAGGAATTAATGGAATGAAATTCTCGTTCATCAATGACTCCTTAGCACTTGCAAATATAATTTCTACAATTTAAAATAAAATAGCAGAGAAATTGTTGAGGACAATAAATTAACTTATGCATTTGAAAAAATGTATACTAAGTACTAATTTAATTAACTATCAAAATCATTCTAACCAAAGCATCTTCTAATTTCAAATTTTCTTGTATAAAATTTAATGATTCATTAATAAAGTTATGAAAATTTTATCTTACTTCATAATTAAAAATAACAAATTTGGTAAAAAAATTGAGGCATTTCCCTAATTTTAAAGATAATCTCCCGTTATCCTAAATGCACGCTAATTTCTTAAAATAATTTTAAAATTCAGTCTCAAAATATGCAATCTTACGATATAAATTTTTTAAGCCAACCTAAATCCTAAATAAAAATTTATCAAACATTATATTAACAAACTGAAAATTAAGGTATTTTAAACGGTTTCAGACATTTAAAAATTTGACACTTCGAAATATAGACAAACAATTTCTTGAAAAAAACATATATCCTAATAACCAATCTTGAAAGCCACTACAAGCACCACCATTATCGCTGAGGAAAAAAATAATACTATTTTCTAACATATTTTTATCATGCATTTTCTTGATAATAGTTCCTATGGATTTGTCCATTGAATAAACATTAGCTGCGAATTTTCTTCTGCTTTCATTATTGATGTAATCAAATTTTTCAATTAAATCCGGCGGGGCGAATTGAAGTATTTCCAGCATGAGGATTCTGATACGCCATATACATAAACGTAGGTTTAGATCGGTTATGATTGGATATCAAATTGATTGCACGCTCTGTGAAAATATCAGTCGTATAAATTCCAGAGGCCTTCTCTTCTGGTATGACATACTCATCATAACTGAAGTCATATCCTATAAATCCTCTTTCTAGATAACTATGATTAAAATAATCATCTCCACTGTTCCAAAATCCGAGGTGTGAATCGAATGCTCTATAAGTAGGTAAGCATTCTTTTCGACAGAATCCTAAATGCCATTTCCCTATTGCATGAGTCGAATAGTCATAATCTTTCAAGTACTGCGGTAATATTTTGTGTTCTTTAGAAAGACACCATGGACTAGCTGCTAGAATTACCAAATTCTGGGTTCCAGTATGTAATGGCCATTTACCTGTTGGACAAAATATTTCATTTGAAAAATAATGAAATTGAAGTTTGCGATCAAAAAATATGTGCTAAAGCAGATTCAATAGTAACACAAGCGCTCAAAAATTATTTTATTAGAATATTATTCCATCTAAAAATATAATGAAGTTTATAATACGTACTTTCACAAATGGACTTGTTTTGGTACATATCAACAGTTCCGACGAAATGTTGACCTTAATATTAATAATTTCTATTGCTTTCAATACTGTGTTAAATGCAATGCATGAAAACTACGCATTTTAATATCTATTTAACTCATAGTAATTCTCATTACTAATGAGCTCTAAAGGTCTAAAGGTCTGAAAAGCAGTTAAAGGATTTATTGAGTATTTATTCAACATTTTATATAGGAGTGAACATTTCGCCGGAACTGTTTGATACGATCATTTGAAATCTGATTTAAATTATTTTTAAAACATAAAACAGATATCATTAAACTCATTAATTTTTCTACAATGAGCATTTCGAAATTTCCGAAAATAACCGGATTTACGGAACTAAAAGGCCTTTTAGAACTTTTTGAGAGACTTTTACACGAGTTTTTTAGTGACTTTTTATTAGGCTAAAATTTTTACAGCCTAAAAGTATCCCTGGCAATCATACAATCAAGAAGGATCTTTGAATGTTTATTGCGAATTTTCATTTTAAATTAAAAAAAGATATTGAATAGAAAACATTTATTCAAGACATGGAATTCTGGGACATATTATGAAGCTTCGATTATTGCTAATTATGAAGAAAATTAATTACTTAATAGAGAAAATTAATAGGTTTTATAGACCTGTCAATAGTGAAGCACGACTTGGGGTACAAAGAGGCTGATTATAAAATTTGTTGCAAATAATTCCGTCTGCAGCTAATGAGTCAATATTTGGTGTTCTCATATGATTAGCTGAGTGAAAACTAACATCATTCCATCCCATGTCATCCGCATAAAATATTATTATATTTGGCTTTCGAGGACAAACAGACACTTCAATACTATCGATGCTGATTAACGATACGAAAATTAATAAAATAAGCATTTATAGTTTTTTCTAATTAATTACAAAATTTTAGATAAATATAAAATTTGATATTTTAGTAAAACTTTTAATTCAACTTTTCTTCTTTTACTTGATTTGAAGCTTTTTAAAATTCATTTCTATAGAATAATACACTCTGGCACAGATTTGGCCTCAATTAACTCAATTTCTATAACTGAATTCAAATTTTGAAATTGATGTAATATTATCAATGTGAAGCTAAACTCAGGGTTATGTTGATGAACTCAGTATGCTGGTAACTTCCATTTGTATACTTGATTGAAGTACCTGTATACTTTACAAATATCATAAGTTATTATGAATATTATCTGTAGTTTCAGCTTTAAGCTTAAAAATTTAATTAAGTTATAACAGATTTTTGAACTGCATATGCTATAATTATTTTCATATCATAATATTTTTCATTAAATAAGCTAAAATATTTTTTTAGATCAAATAATAATATTTATATACAGTAATAATAGCAATCAACATGACATACTAATTTTGAGAGAAAAATCAAATATTGGATATTTGCGAATTAATTTGATCAATACTCATGAATAAAAAGCTTCAAATTATATCTTGTAATGAGAATTTATTGCAAGCTAAAAATAAAGAAGCAGTGAATTGGAATAAATATTTGTATACAGGTATTATTTGTTACATTCATTTGTGTTCTGTAAGTTTCTCTAATTTAATTAAATTAAATGATAATTTTAAAATACATTCTCAAAACTATTTGAAAATTGAGGGAATAAATCACTCTTGTTATGGACCAACATTCGTAGATTTGAAGTATGTTTTAAACACTGGAATGAATATGATATCATTATTCCCTAGTTTTGTATCAGTCGGATATATAACAGGATCACTTTGTAAGTAATGGTCAAATTACTTTCAATACAGATAATTTTGAAAGAATCATTCATTTCAGTTGGATATCTATACAAATATATTGATAGACAAATAGCTGTGATAGTATTATTCACATTAATGGGTGTTTCAACTGCTTTAATCCCATATTCTCGTCAATTATGGCATTTTTATTTATTTGCCTCAATTCATGGTTTATGTTCAGGCGCGTGGATGAGTGCGCACGTAGTTTGGATTATTGAGATTTGGCAGCAAAATAGCGCACCAGTATTACAACTTTCACAGTTTATGCATGGAATCGGAACTATTTTGGGCCCATTTATTGATAAACCATATCTTACTGGTGAACATCACGACAGTTTCAATGAGAAAAATACTTCAAACTCAACAGCAATTAGTTTTGGTGAAGATTTCAATAGACGTTCAAAACTTGAAGCATTATTTTTTATAATAGGAATCATGCAATTGATTGGTAGTATTCAGAAAAAACTACTTCAGCATTATATTCATAGAGATTTTTTTAATCAAAGGTCCGATTCTATTGACAATTATGTTTTCAGTTAGAGTTTATCGAAAACCTACGCAATCACTGAAAGAGAAGGATGAAAAAGAGCTGATATTTGAGAGCGAAGAAAGTCCACGAAAATTATTTATTACTTTAGTTTCAATATTTATAGCATTTTATTTTGTTTCAGAAAATATTTACATGAAATTTAGTGCAACTTATTATCAATACATTCCACTCAAATTGAGTGCCACTAAAGCTGCGGATATTGTTTTCACAATGGCTTCGAGTTATACTATCGGACGTGCGATTAGTATTTTCATAGCAATCAAAATATTACCACAATATATGATCGCATATCAAGCTATTATCCTAATTATATCGTTAGCTATTCTACTGTTAGGACAAAATTCATTGAGCATTATATGGATCGGAAGTTTAGTTATGGGGTTCGGATTCTCATCAATATTTCCGGCAATATTCGCTTTTATCGGACAGAATATAGATGTGACCGATAGAATCGGAACTATCCTAATCATATCGTGTGCTTCGCTTAACTCACTCGTACCCTTCATTTTAGGCACTTTTATAGAGATTTATCCGAATGTTTTTCTTTTAACTATATTTATCAATTTTTCAATAAGTCTTATTGTATTCTTTTTTATTCTACGTCTTGTTATGAAAACGCAACAAATTTTAATCACAAATAAAGAATAATTTTTGAACAGTTCTTTAGATGCTTTGAAGTTCTTTGATTTTCATGAAATGGTGTCAATTTGTTTGACATCTAATGAAAAACTGTTACTGTTTCAGTACAGCTCTCATCCAAATATATCGGAAAAACATTGCGAAAAATGAGTATCTATTTTATTATAAATGTGTTAAAACAGAACCAGCAGTGACACAAAAGCTGATGCAATTTTTTCAAAACCTTTTATTAAAATTTTGAGGGCAAACACACTTAAAGAGATCATAACACAAACAATAATAAACATAAATATTCAAATATCTAATAGCAAAAAATGAACCATCAATTTTGATCTCAAATATCTATATCTACAGTATATTATAATATTCAAAAGTTTGTTTATTTGTCGGTCTGACCGGCTATAGACTCAGCCCCTGGACATGATGCAGACCGGTATCATTAGAACCATTATGACCTGACGAAGTGCAACAGCGAAGTAATTTTCCCTAAAGATATTGTCCATAAAATACGGTGGAAAGTTTTGAAGACATTCAGAAGAGATCATTCTTAGATTCAGTAAGAATTGATAAGTTTTACAGCGAAGATATTTTCCTGAAAAATGGCCACTGGGAATTTTTCCCTAGAGTATTTTGCCTTTGCTTTAGCACGAGCAAATATATTCAGAATAAATGAAAATTGATATAATAATTAAGACAAATTGAATGCAATTTTTTTGGAAAATTCATTCAGTCTAACTTATTGATTGGAAATCAAGAAATATTTTGTGAGAATACTATTTCATCTGAAATGTCTGAATGTTTAAAACTCATTGCGTAAACTTTGAATCTGTTTTTACTGAAGTATAAAAATTAATGAGATATCCGTTCTTACTGTAATGTTACCCACTCATAAAAGTCGGGAAAGAAAAATAATTTAAATGTAATATTATTTGTGTTTAGGTGATATTAGAGTATTTATTTAGTACTAAATAATCATAATTTGTTTGACTTATTCTGCATAAAGAATTTAAACAATTTAAATAATCATATAAATTCTCAAACATGCTTAAAGTTGATTCAGATTTCAGTCTTCAAACATACAATAAGTACATTTTTTGAATAAGGATTTTTAAGTATTCTAAGAATAGTTCTTTTCGATCGAGACCTAACCTGCATTAGTATTCAGCAGAGTGATAGCTAAGTAATTTACTATATACAAAAAATAATAGAACTTTATAAATTGCAATTTACTTCTGTATTGAGTTCTACGAGTATTATATAATAAATTTAAATTAATTTTGGGGATTAGGGAGAGAATGTTCATGAAAATGCAATACAATGAAAAAAGTTTTCTCACTTACTTATGACTGATATACAGTATAACGTTTTGTGTTGCATAGTTATTCAACTAAATATAATCATCGATTTGCATGAGTAAAATATATGTTAGTAGTAATAAGATCATTAAAATATGACGTCTATTGTTAGATGAAGCATTCAGAAAAAATTATGAGAAAATTGAAGATGTTTAATACAGTTTATGACTTAACATTAAATAAAGTAGTGAAGCTTCAGACAAATATATTGAAATTTATTAGAAAAATTATTATTTCTAATTCAATTTATACTCGCTAATGATGTTCATGAAGTATAAAACAAACTGATATTCATTTTCTACATCAGTTCCATATTTTTCTGCTCAGTTCTAAGCATTGATAAAAATTTAGTTTTAGTGAAGTTTATTGAATAAACTGAATTTCAAATATGAATAAAACTCGAAGCTTGAGATATTTGATAAATTTTCAAAAAATTTGTGGTATTTCTTATTGTGGTTTTGGTTTACAAAAACAGAATAAATTGATACGAACACTAACTATTGGTTGGAATATTATATTGATTATAGTTTTTCTGTTTCATATTTATAAAACACGAATCGAGTCGAGAATGAATAATGAATTCACACTGATTACAGCCAATACTATTGGACTAAGAATAATAGGAAGTTTCGCCTCTATTGGTATCTTCTCTTTGCCATTCATTATGGATATAATTTTGTTCATCAAAGGAAGAAAAATTTTGGTCGATTTGGAAGAGTTAGAAAATAATGAGTTATTCATTGCTGAAAAAATTGCTGTCAAAAGAGTTACCATAAAAATAATTATATTTCAAGCTATATTCATATTAGGCTCACATGCTTTGCATGAAATATTCTATTACTTGAAGCATAGCTTCTGTTTTGATATCTTATACATCACTCGATTTTTCGCCGCATTATTATTAACATCCTCTATGACTACAACTATAGCATTGATCGTTTTTGTCAGTGGAATAATTGAAAATGAATTGAATTTTATGAGAAAAAATGTTGCTTTGGAAGAGTTTGAGAATTATTTTTCAAAAGTTTTACAAATTGGAAAACTTGTTAAAAAATTTGATAAACACTTCTCATCCTTAATTTTTATTACAATTTCACATTGTATTCATTTACAGATAATGTCATTTTGTTTTTTAGCCGAAGATTTTATGTATAATTATAAACATTTTACTCCTATGGTTATAATGGATGTTATTTTATTGATAACTCTATGCTATGTCTGTAATATAATTCCGAAAGCAATGTCTAAATTCAATGATACAATCAAATTGTGTTTTGAGAGTCATAAGAACTCCTATTTATGTCATTCAGATGTGAAAAAGTTATATTTTTTGAAAATAATACAATCCATTTCAGATGAAAGACATGAAATATATTTCACAGCGTCTGGTTTTTTCACAATTCGTTCCTCTACTTTATTATACATATTTTCTATCATTATGTCATATTCTGTTATTTTAATTCAAACAAATTCATAATACATTGATTAAATTAATTTTCAATTTGATTATATCTGTTCATATCATTCTCTAAGGCAGAAAAAGTTTATTAGTTTGCTTACAGATATTTTATATCTATGTCGATTGAAAAAATTCTTTGATTAAGAAATATTCAATAAATATGTTCAGTAGACATCCGATTTGTCATCAATTACTGCCACTATCGGTAAAAATTAGTCAAATACTTTTAAGCTGAATTATAATTTTTTCCTAAAATTATAGTTCACTTTTGATTTGAGCTGTACAGTGTATTCTATGACCACTATTATAATAAATGTTAACTGTGGATATGGAGAGAATATACTTGTAATATGAGTAAAAAATTATTCATGTATAATACTTTTGATGGATAAATAATTTTTTGTGTTGTGTAGTTTTTATCGCAAAAGTGTTTCCAATTTCTGTAGAACAAGATCATTAAGATACAAATAGATTATGTAATTTGATGTTTATATATTTTTCATAAGGAATTTTGAGAAAATTGAAATTAATTCTATTTCTGACTAGAAGATGTATGAAACTTTTTGAATTAAACATTTAGTGAAACTCCAGGCAGACATTTGATACAGTGGTGACACCCATATATTATGATAGAGGGTAACCCCTAGATGTCATATATACAATATTGGGTTACGAGGCCTATTATTTCTTGAGCTAGGTACAAATGAAATTTGAAAGTCTTTTGCGAATATCTCTTGAATAACATGACCGAAAAAGCTGAAAATTGTTTTGAGATACAATCTTATCATACTTTATTAAGCTATGAAATTTCATGCTTCTAGATAGCTTCGTTGCTGAGCTTCATTCGAAAAAATTTACCTTTATTTAGTTGAGTGCCTCGTAATGGTTTGAATTGGCACCTATGGGCTATGCTGGCTTCGAGGTAATTATGCCAAGCAGTTTTCCAACTCAATATATTTTATTGAATATCTCGACAACCCTTTGAGCTACAGTGACCAAATTTCACACACAAGTTCAAATAATTTTTATCTTTGATTTCATGTGTCAAGATTTACTTTATCATATCTGATTTGGTGGGAAAAATCAAAACTTGATTTTTATGTTTTTCAATATTACTTCCAAACCGAGAGGCCTCGTAACCCAATATTGTATATATGACCTCTGGGGGTCACCCTCTATCAGAATATATGGGTGTCACCACTGAATTACTCTGGGCATATTCTAAACCTTATCCGAACTTTGTTTTATTAATTCGATTATAAACAGATTCATTTTTTCACATTAATCACACTTCATATTTGAGATTATAAGATATGATTACTATTTATATATGAAAACTCTGTTCAAAGCTTAGGCACAGGCATTTTGACTTCAATTTCTTTGTTAATAGGGAAGGAATTTTTTCACCTAACTACATCTGTTGTTAGTAAAGGGAATAAATAAGCATTTCTTTGTTAAAGGAGAAATTTCTTCACCGAGCTATATCTGTTGTTAATAAGGGAATATATCTAATAAAGGTAAATAAGTATTTCTTTGTTAGTAGTGAAAATTTCTCTATTAATAGTGGAAAGATCTTAAAAAATCATCAATAGACATTGATTTGTACTGTCTTTTATATTAGATTCACTTCTTTATTTTAAGAATTATTGTTGAGCACTCTATCTATAAATTTATAACTATTCATGCTCAAAATTACATGAGAGCATTCATAAACATTACCTCCTTTTATAGTTTTCCAAAACACCGACAAATCAAAACTCAGAATATTTAATATTTAGTTTTAAATTTATTCATCACAAACTTGTGTCGAATGAAATTAATAATTTTTAATATTCAGTTTGGATTTTATTCATTTAAAAGTGAAGTGACTTAAAATCGAAACTATTTAATAATTTATTTTCAAACTTATTCAATAAAA
>JAQFXV010001476.1:0-13377 GCA_034694065.1 Camisia spinifer | reverse complement strand
CTCATTATTTGACTCATTTATAAATTATGAGTTTTTGCTCGATTCAAGTTTTGATAAAGACTTTTCAAAAAAGATTATAAGTCTTATCAAAATGACTATTGAGTTAAACTGCAAGCCTATATTACAGGTACTGTACAATACAGTACAATGAGCGCATTTTTCAATTTCAAGCCAATACTTTTTTTGCCGATAGTACATAAGTATCTGCTTCGTGTGGAAAATATGTCAAAGTTTTACTAATAAACCAACAGATTTTATGAAGAATTGATTCATCATATATAATATCAAAAAATTATTCACCCTAAAGGTTTGTAAAAAAAAGTATTATTTCGAAGTTGACAAAAGTAAAAATTTAATAACATTAAAAAGTTTTGAAAAGAAAATTCTTTCTAAAAAGTCTTAATGTCTAAACAACTTCTTTTAATCTTTAGAAACGCATTAAAAAGTTTGGTTGCACTTAAGAAAAATTTTATGAGGGAAAATAATTCTTGTCTTTGATATGATACCAGTAGATTTTACTCTGTTTCTTAGTTACGTGGTTCAATACTCTTTATCCTATTTGCTGGAATTGATTCGTCATGACCATACATTTTTTCAGCATCCCTGCCCCTAACGGGCACTATCAGTGAAGCTTCAGTATTATTATTATTATTCTGTAAGGATTATGATTTATTGTAACGATAGATGAAAGAGTGAAAAACTAAATAAGCCTTTAGTATTAATATTGCTAATTAATGTTTCCACTATATAAAATTACTACATTATATTGTATACAATGTATAGCACTGGCTGAAAGGCCAGAAAACGTATTGGCGACAGTCGGCGACTCTCCTTATGAAAATATTATCTAAAAAGTAGAGTTTCTAAAGTAAATGAACTACAGAAAGTTGTGCAATATCATTTTTATAAGCACAGGGGTGGCGACAAAATGTTTTATTGCACAATATTATACTTTGGCTCCTTTAACAAGATTTTAAATTCCATTATTGCGCCTTTAGTAAATGTTCAGATTTTATCTCCTTTCAATCTTGTTACCGGTTTACTTATTTTTACTTTCAATTCTCAGGAGTTGCATAACGCTGAGAATCAAGGCATTAAATCAATATTATGCATAAACTATTTGGCATTTAGGCTTCCATTTGCTTTATCTTCAATATTAGGTGCAAAATAAATTCAATTGAGTGAAAAAGCTTCGTTTGAAGAAAGTAAATTCAATTCTTTAAAACTATCTATTTAACAAAGGTGAATACTGTCGGAATATCTATGAAATTGCCTCAAGCTTATATTGTAAAAAGCTTTGTGAATTCACATTGAATTTCGTATTCAATTCAAAATAGAAAAAGTAGAACTAAAAATCTGTGTTTGAAAAATTGATGCAAAATATAACACAATAAAATATAAAGTTCCCACAAATGAAATTGAGAAAATTAAATTAATTGTAATTTTTAAACTCTATTAAATTTTTATTCGAAATTCATTCTAATTTATCCCCACATTACTATAATTTTTAAAAAAATACAAAATTAATATTTAATTTTCGCCCCCTTTTTATCAATAAAGGCTTGAATTGGCATACTATTAATTAAGGACTCCAATAAGCTAAAGTCTAGTGAGTCCCAAACTTCTTGAATTTTCACGGTCCATTCTTCCATGTTCCTCGGATCTAATTTTTCTAAGGCATCTTTCATGATGTGCCATAGATTTTCAATAGGATTTAGATCCGGGGAACACGGAGGCCACTCTAGGACTTCGATACCGCGGTCTTCGAGCCATTTTTTTGTTGACTTGGCGGTGTGCGGTGTCGCGTTGTCCTGTTGAAGGACATAACCATCCGGGTATATCACCGCCATAGATGGTTCCAAATTTGCGGCCAAAATGTCTTGATACCGGGTGGCGTTAATAGACCCTCGCGCGATCCCCAATGTTGTCGTTTCTCTAGTGCCGATTCCTCCCCAAACCATAAACGAAGGCGCATGTTTTGGAGTCGGCTTTTGAGGGCGAAACTTAGCCCACTCCCGCACCTTATTTATGAAGAGCTGAAAATAGCTCTCATCAGTAAAGATGACCTTTAGACCAGTCTCGATTTTGGTTGTCGAGACACCATTTAAGGCGCTTTTCTTTATGCGCCTTAGTCATCATTGGTACGGCGCGTGGTACCCATTTAAGATACCCGGACCTCTTAAGAGTATTTAAAATGGCATTAGGGTGCACCAATAGGCTTCCGCGCTTTGCAGCCAATTCACCGATTTTGGCACTACTAAATTTCGGGTGGTGAGCAACCTGCGAAACGCGCCGCAAATCGTTGCCGACGATCTTGCATTTCGCACCTGATCCAGGCTTCCTTTGGAGGTCTTCGCCCGATTTTATCTTCGCGATTGTCCTGTATACCGTAGCCAATGGTATACCCGTCATCTTGTGAAGTTTTCTCGGGGTCTTTATGCCATTTTCGAAAAGAATTTGGAGTGTTTTGCTGCGCTCCATTTCCACATTAAAAGTTGTTTATTTCAAAGGGCGGGATGTAAAAAAACTTTTGTTTTTCCGGTTCAAATTAAAGCCCTTGAAATAGGCTTTAATTTAATATGTAACTCCTTGAAATTGAATGTGTCTTCGCGAAGAAAATAATTAATTAGCGCGAGACATAAATTTCTCGATTTCATTTGTGGGAACTTTAATTGGAAAAAGCGATGCAATTATACCTAATCTCAAATATTTGAAAGAAATTATCGATTCGTGGAAAGCTTTGACATATCATGACTTGAAATTTTTTCAGTTAAGCATTTTGAACTTGACTAAAACATTTCAATTATTTGCGAAACCTTAATGGATATGATATTATGCGCATCACTTTGTGAAGATGCTAACATCATTTTCTTACCAATTGTACTTTCCCAACGCTTACGTTCATTATTTCCAATAATCTTTAGTTTTCCACAAAAATATCTTTGATGGAGATCAATTTTTCAAAATTTAAAATGAAAATAATTTTAAGAAATTATGAAAAATTTTAGACCAATTTCAGAAAAAATTATCTTATAAAAACGAGGAGTACTGTCCCCCCCTTGACTCTGGCTTTCTAGACCCCACCTTCAAAGAGGGACCTTGCTTATGTATGTATTAAATGAACTAAAATTTTCTGTTTACCGGTATATTAATCTTTTCTCAACATTTCATGGGTGAAAAGAGAATCATTTAAATTTTTCATTTGTTTTGATGTTCTCATGCAATAAATTATGATAAAAACTTTCATATAAAGCTTGTTTACTTACAGAAAATCACTAACTTTATAAAAGTTTGAATCTATTCATCCTAGAAATGATAGCGGGAAATATTTCATAAGACCTTTGTTTGACACTTCGTTATATTTTTGAATTTCATAAAAATTACATTACTGTCGGATAAATGTTTTATTCAATTTAAAAAACATGTTGAATAGTATTCAGAAAGCCCTAAACACTCATTAATCCAATGAAATATAAATATAAAGTTTGTTGGGATAAATGTTAAACTAAGAGTTCACTATAACATATTTTGTCAATTTATATAAAATATTCTTTTTAATAAATCTATTCACTGAATATTTCTGTTTAAATATTTCTCTTACAAAATACATGTGAAGATCTAAAATTCGGTTATGATTTAAAACAAATGAAATATAAGAACAGTTTATTATTTCATTCAAATGAGTTGAAATTGTTTAAGAACAAAAATGCTTGTTTTTCTGTAAATGTTATTCATGAAAAACTTTATGGTCTTTATATCTTATTCATATCTTCACTAGGGCTGTCACCTTTTTCTAGATCAAATCTTGACAATTATGTTTCAAAAGGGGAAACCTTTGCAAAAATCAGAAACTTTATTATTGCTCAATATTTTTATTTAATTACAGTTTACATGCTTTTTGACATTCGTGCGTTTTTTACATATCAATTTTGTAATTAAAATTTAAAAAATAAATGAATGAAAATATTTGATTGAATTCGAGAAGTTTTTTGTGAATATTTATTAAAACACAAAAATTATGGTCACTTAAATAAAATTTCAAAATTCTTGAAGAATTTTTGTTCCCAAAAAAGAATAGTTTTAGATCTGAAATATTTTCTCATAGCAAAAAATTGATAATTTAAACTAGAAAAGTATTTTCTGACCACAAAAGTTCTAAATAATACTTCAATAATGCCAGTCAAACAATATAACAAAAAGGTTCAATAAATCTTTTGATAGTCAATATCAGAAGAAAAACAAGTTTGGTTAAATACTTAAGACAGCAAGATTTAGGGATTAGTGTTTTCAACCTTTTTCATGTAAAATCAATATTACATTAACACATGAGACTTGATGCTTTGAACGAATAAAGCAAAATAAACTGATTTGAAGCTCATCATGTAAAATAGAAAACATTTCTCAAAATAATTCATAAGTATTTTAGGTTCTTAACTTTTTTTTAAAACTTATAAAATCCAAATCTTGACAATCAACGTCAAGATTCGGGTCTAGACTTGACATCTTGACAGGTGACAGCCTAATCTTTACCTATTTATAGTTCAGGTTATACTTAAAACATGCATAATTTTTTCAACAGACACTTCTTAAGCAATACAAAGACTATAAGAAATTGAATTTAGTTGAAAAATAAATTGCTTCTTATATTGTAATCTAGATGTACTGTATTTTTCGCGCAGACAATGTTACAAAATAGGAGACTCTAGAAAATTGCATACCAACTTCATATCAATATTAATAAAGAGAAACTAACGAAGTTTATCTTAACATATTTTCTTTCTTTTACTGATCGTTTGTCTTTATTCCTAATACTAAAAGGAAGGACTTTCTTTCCTCTTCATATTGTTATATGTAATACAAATTGCTTGGAATGCTATTAATTCCAAATTGATTCGATGTTATTCGTATTTCAAATGAAATTCGATAGCAGTAGTGAGAGGTTTTCGCTGTTATTATCATTGAGCTCAAAATTCAAAAGGTCTGAATTCTCAAAGAAATACAGTAAGTTTAAAAAGATATTTCATTTGATGTGATCTGAAGCAGATCTGTAATCAAAGTGCAGAATGAAATACTTGGCACGCAATTTAGGAAACAATAATAATAAACTTTTTTACTAATACAATAAATAAGTTAGGAATATAATTAAATTTGCATTGAAGTACTTAAATATTTTTCTTATCATCGTAATTTTTACACTATCGAAAATAATTTTAATCATTAAGAATTAATTCTAATTATTTGATGAAATCACGAAAAAATGTAATTCATCATTATTTAATTTATCATTATGATTGCCAGACTTGAATTCAATGACCTAATTAAAACTGATCTCAATTTGAGCAATCAATAAACCCAAATATAATAATTTACTAACATTAAAAATTGATTGAATTATTTTGATAATACTAGTAGGGCTGTCACCTGTCAAGATTTGGTCTTGATTTACAAGGTTTTAGACTTATGGTCAAGAATCAAGAGAAGACCCGAAACTTGACGTTGATTGTCAAGATTTGAATTTCATAAGTTTGAAAAAAGCTTATTAGCCTAAAATACTTATGAATTATTTTGAGAAATGTTCTCTACAGTATTTTAATTGATAAGCTTCAAATCAGTTTATTTTGCATTATTTATTCAAAGGATCAAATCCCATGTGTTAATGTAATTTTGATTTAATGTGAAAAAGGGTGAAAACACTAATCCCTAAATTTTGCTGTCTTAGGTATTTAACAAAACTTGTTCTTCTTCTGATATTGACTTCTGAAACTTTTGTTATATTGTTTGACTGCCATTATTGGATTATTATTTATAACTTTTGTGGTCAGAAAATACTGTTTTTTCCAGTTTCAATTATCAATTTTTTGTGATGAAAAAATATTTCTGATGCTAAACTATTGTTTTTGAGAACAAAAATGCTTCAAGAATTTTAAAATTTTATTTGAGTGTCCTTTAAATAATTGTTATGTTTTAATAATTATTCACAAAATAATTCTCGAATTCCATCAAATATTTTCATTCATTTTTTCGAATTTTTATTACAAAATTAGTATGTCAAAAAACGCACAAATATCTAAAATCATGCAAACAGTATTTAAATTAAATTATTGAGCAATAATAAGTTTCTGATTTTTGCAAAGGGTCCCACCTTTGAAACATTATTATCAAGATTTGATTTAGAAAATAGGTGGCAGCCCTAAATACTAGTGAGGCTTACAATCATAGTCTTTTAATTTAAATTCAGACTCACGATAGTTGAACTTATGATACATAAGAGGAATTTCGGGAAATCTCAATTCTGGCTCTTTTGTCAGAACTTTAGTTAATAAACAATGGAATTGACATTTGAGTATTTGAAGCCCACAAAATTTCGAAGCTTAAGAGTTCTAACTTTTCTAAATTTTCAACTAATTTATACCTTTCTAAGAAGAGTTCATAAAAGCTTAAGTTAGAGTTGATTCTCTTCATAAAAGTTACTTTCAATTATTCATAGCAAAATTTAGTGAGAAAATAAAACTCTGTACTTAAACATTTAATGTTTTTAATTTTTGATCTGATGTCTCGTTCACCTATTTTTAGCAAATAAAGGATCATGAAGAAGAAAATTTATCAGTCATAGAAATATTTCTAAACACTTTCTCATAATAAGATGATTTCTATGAAATCCCAACTCTACTCTTTATTTGTTTCGCTTTCAATATTTTCATCGCTTTTTTAGGAAATATTTATAACTCTTCAACTTTTCTTATTAATCAATTCTTGTGTGTATTATTTTTTATTCTAATAGTTTAATTTTGTATTCTTAATGTTAAATATTTATCCATCGATTGATCAGAAGCTTTCACATTTTACACCTTTACTTCAAATTATAGATAAATCCATTTGTGTTGTTATTTCCCTTGAAATTACAGAATGCATATAACTTACAATATAATGAGAATCTTCATTCAAAATCGGCTTATAATGTACAAAGAATTTTTTTTCTCTTCGCCGATCGTATAGAAGCTGAATAAGAAATTGTGCAACAGTTGGGAATAGTTTAATACAGTATAAGATAAAACACATTTATGTCAAGTAAGAATTACTACTCATTAATGAATAAATGGATGAGCAAAACGATCAAAAGAAAACTAAACTCACTTGTGAGCTGTGAAAAAATAAGAAAATGGTCGCAAACACTAGAAGAAATAACTTATTTAATTATCTTTAATTCTGATTTCTCTGAAAGCACTCAATTTCTATTAGTGCAAGAGTTTTGTAGAAGATTACTGAACAACTTTTGAAATACCTTTGAATCAAACAATTGCTTTAACTTCAATTAGGAATAGTGAACCATCAATTCATTAATTCATACTTAGCTATCATACCAAATGTGGTCGAACAAAGCTATTGTTATGTGACTCTAAGCTTATATCTGAGATTTTGGCAAAAAAGTCACTAATGAAAATATTTTTATGTGTGTTTTGAATAATGTGTTAAATCTGAGTGAGTCATAAGTTTCATGACTAATGGGTTTCTTCGCTTTTTTCTTATGTTGATTAACACATTACCCAAAATACACATACAAATATTTTCATTAGTGACTTTTTTGCCAAAATCTCAGATATTTACTGCATAATAATTGTTATGAATACATGTACATAAAAGCAGTAAAGTGGAAATTCTTTTGAAAGATAGATCTCTCTTTATTAGAAGAGATTTATAGGATGCGATAGAACTCAATCAGTTTTTAATTTTCATACACAAGATTTTATCAGTTTTCTCTCAAAATTTTGCTTAACTCGCAATTATTCTTAATACTAATAGAAAAATATGCTTGTAATGAAAATCAACATTTAATTTATTTGCTTCTGAATCCCATCACAATTTATGATATAAAACATTAACATTAAATGGATATTTTATCATTGCTTGATCGAAAAGGTGGAAAACATCGAACTTTTCTGAATAATAAATAAGAAAATGTTCTTTTTGGAATTATGTTTATTTATTGAACATTTCAATTTTATAAGAATAGATTTCAAGATACGCTATACAATTATTTTATTTCCCTTCGATAATAACTTGAGGGCAAAAATTTATTTTGTCATTAATCAAATGAAAATAGTATCAATATTTTAGAATCATTTCGATAAAAATAGTAACATAACAAGTAATAGAATTTTGAAATTCTGAATTCTATTATATTCTCTTTCAAAACTGATATGTTATCTGTTATTCCCAGACTTCTGGTCTCATATTGTCAACTGGTTTGTTGACTTTTTAATAATATAGTGAAAAATGAATGGCCTATTTTTGGAATAATTTCTTATTCTAAACCAATATAATTATAAAGTTGATGTTCAAAACTAACACAATTTATTGATTAGAATGAACCTTTATTGTGTTATCAAAATACTGCTACGGTAATTACGCATTTATTTGAATAAACACTATTTTGAGATGAATACTTTAGTGTATAATTTAGTTTTCATCTTCATTTCATAGATTAAATTCGAGAGTTATTTTTCTAAACCGAATAAAATTTATTCGTATAGTCTATTCTTCGAAACTATTCTACAAATAAGTCTTACAAAAACTTGAATGTTTCTATCGATATTTGAGGCAAACCTTATGCTTGATTTTCGCAATATGTTTGACAAAAGCTGTTATTATTTTTACATTGATTGGCTTGTCTTCAGTAAAGAATTAAGAAGAAATGCGTTTTTCACGATTAAAAAAGTAATTATTCAATACCTGAATTTGTTATAAGCTATTGAAAAAGAAACTACCGGTATTTAGAGGGGGGCTTCAATTGATATCAATAAGAAAAACAACTTGATTTTTAAAGACAAATGAAATTACTAAGTGAATAATCTTCATTAATATAATAACTCTTTATAAGGCCAAATTATAGGTTTGAATATATATCTTTCAATAAAATTAGGAAGATTTTATAGTTTAATCACATCTAGGATTTCTGGCTTTTAAAATTCTGGGTTTTGGTCTGATACCGGATTTTCGGTCTCCAGGGGCTATAAATAGTAGGACACAAATTGGGTATTAAAATTTCTAGCTATTTTTTAGAGTTCTACAAATCTAAATAGTTAGCTGAAAATCACTGGAATCCCTTTCAGGCCAACATAAAGATCTGGCACTAACTTTAATTATTTCCCTGAAATACGATACAAATTATTTAGGTTTATACAGTGAGGATGATATTGAAATACTCATAGGAAGCCTTTTTGAGCCATTTCATTGGTTGGCTTCACTGAGTTTTGAATACAGGTGCGAAACTTAAAAGGGATTAAGCAAAATATTTGTAAATAAAACAATCTTTATTAAGCGCAATATTTTAAGAATTCAATATCAATAAATTTATTAAATTATTGTGATTTTTATAATTAAAATGCGTTATTCAATTGAACAAAAACTGTTTTGGATTCTAATTTGTCAATTTATATTTAAAATAAAGTTTCCCATTTCAAAGTTTTACACTGTATGTTTCCTATGAGTATTTCAATATCATCCTCACTGTACATAATAATAGAGTATTTCTAACTAAACACCCCATCACTAAGACCTAAAATTGAAGTGAAGTTTCGATGCAATGCAGTTATAATGTTAGATAATAGATAAATAAAATTATACGCAACACACAGTTTCCATTCACTCAATAGAATATAATTAGCTGATAATGAGATTAATTCAGAGGCTTTTATCAAATATTTATGAGACAATATTTGAAATAAAATAAATAATGAATTAATCTTCTGTATACAGGTTTATAAAAAAATAAGGCTTATTATAAGATTCATAAGAATGATAATATTTTAGCAAATGTTTGCTTCGTCTTAGCAAACAATAAGTACGATTCATTACATCATGTAATTTACATGTCATATGTGTGACATTTTCAATAATTTAGTTTCAATCATATCAGTCTCAAAAATTTTGATCTAAAATACATGGCAAGTGATAAGATGTGGAAATCAGTTTCAGATATTGTTTGAATAGTTTTATTCATCAGTCATTCAGGAATTATTATGAAACGATATCGAACTTCAAATACATTAAAGATATTATTAAGAGATTTTATTCTTATTACTGATTAATTATTAATGAAAATTATAAATCAAATATTGAACACGAATTAAATAAGTTTTGAATTTAAATAATAGTTTCAGTTTCACTAAAATAGTAAACTAAACGTTTGTTATACTTTTGAAGAGTAGTTGATATATCACACGGTTTTGGATCACTTGTGAAAAAAGTGTGATCCAAAGCAAGTCTGGCACTAATTCTTTTGGCCGGATTAAGACATAATAATCTATCGAACAGATCAATAGCATTCGGATCATCAATGCATTCATTCATAAACATTTGTTCGACACGTCTTTGATTAAGTTGTGGTAAATAAAGTTCAGATAAATAGAAGAAATGATCAATTCCTAAGAGTGTAATAGAATTGATTGGACCACAAAGTTGACTGATAAGCATTAACTGCTGGTATTCATCAACTCCAGGCATGATTGGAGTCCTGGTCCACATCTCAGCCATAATACACCCAATACTCCACATATCGACTGAAGTGCCATAAAAACGATGTCCAAGTAATAGCTCAGGCGGTCGATAGGCGAGTGTCACCACTTTAGGTGAGAATCCGTTCGGTGAATATGAGTACAAATACTTCGCGAGACCAAAGTCTGCGATTCTCACTAATCCTGATTTGTTTATAAGAATATTCGCAGGTTTTAAGTCTCTATGAAGAACAGCTCTTTCATGAACATATGAAAGCCCTTCGAATATTTGATAGAGAATATTCTTGATTTCTCCCAATGAAAACTTGACTTCAGGGTTATATAAAAGTTCGCAGAGATCATAATCACAAAATTCAAACACTAGATATTGACTTAAATCAGTGCTATTAGTACTGATAGCGCAGTCTTTTGTATGAAAAATTTCGATCAACTTCACTATATTCTTATGTTTCATCATTTGCAGTAATTTTATTTCATTTTCAACATAAGCATCATTTTTGCAATGACTTAAAATCTTCTTAATGGCCACAACTTTGCATGTATTGATGTGTTCCGCTTGAAAAACTTGACCAAAAGTTCCTTCGCCTATCTTTGTCAGTATCTTATACTTAAACTGATTCTCTTCGCTGTTGACATCAGACAACATTCTTTTTGCAGCATTACCTGAATTGATGCTATTTTTCCCCAAAAAATTATTGCTAACAATATGAAAACGCAACGCATATACGCTCGACATCGTATAAAACTAAGTTACACTTCTTTTTAAATTGAAACTTGAAGTTAGTTTGTGTGCATTTTTGAAATGCTATGCAATTGATATTAACTCTCAAATCGCTTATTTCTACTCAAATAGAGATAACTATAAGATGAGACCAAAAGGCACCTTATATTAAAACAGTATAACTTTCTTTACCAGCGCACACAGCCTATCAGTAAATTAATACTGTTTAGAGATTGGCTGAAAGTTTTTCTTTAATACTGTTGCATTTCAGTGATGAAATCCGAGCAAATAATTAGATTTTAAAGTTAGAGTTGCATACAGTTTATTCTACGCAGAGTCTATCAACAAAACCGGTCTCTTTCACCTGAAACAACTGTTTATTCACCTGATTTGTTACTACACGTACTCTATTCAAGATCTTTAATACTGAAAAATTAATTTTTTGCTTATTTCATAAATAATAATGAATTTGACATTACACTCTTTTTATAATTTATAACTATTGCATGTTTTAAATCTACTTTGAATTTGTAAGCATAGTGATTCAACTCAATGCAAGATCATTTTCGATCTTCACATAGATGCATCATTTATATAAGCTGAAAATTCTCAGAACTGTTGTGTTAATAAATAAATTTTTGAATTATTTGGTAATTAACTTTAATGACAGTAAAAAATGTTTTTGCATGTAGATACATTACCTTTAGTTTAGTTAATGTTTTAAAGTCCCAGTTAATATCGCTAAATGGAAATTACCACTCAAGATTGTTGACAACATATTAGGAAACTTCCATTTCAATTAAGTTTAATAAAATTATTTAAAATAAATAGAAGAAACTCTCGTTAGATTCGCATTTGTTGCATAACTTCTAAGTATCTTCTATTTAAGTTTATTGATGAGGAAAATTAGAGATATTTGATCACTAAGGTAGTATAGATTAAAGAAAACTTTAGCTGCTTTCGAGTGTTAACTTTCTTTGCTTTTCAATATAAATGATATGTAGTGTCTATAAATGATTAATTTTATATTATATCGTATGCATTTCATACAAAAATAACATATCAGAGTACCAGTAGTTATGCGATTAACAGTTGCAATAATTTGTTTAAGTATTTTTCATAAAATCTTGAAAATAAGATTCCATTAAAGATCACATTAAATTTTTTTATCGACTCAATTAAAAATATAGGAATACTATTTATAAATTAATGTAAAATGCAAGGTGTAAAATGATGAGGGTCGATTAATAGACCAAAACTTTTTAATCACTAGTGCAACTATAAAACCCAATGCTATTTTCCCACGATTATGGGCAGAATTTTCACATTTAATGCATTTTTTATTTATATGTTTCTGAGCATATCTTCTTGAAGCCATGAAAACCGCATTTTCTCAGTCACATATCATTTTGTGTACACAGAAATTTAAAACTTTCTTTTTATCAACACGAAGCTTGGATTTATGATATCATTGCTCAAAAAATAATTAAATCACTAGCTTTATTGAAAACAAAATAATCAGAATATCTCATGATTCCTGAATGATGTGAACGAGAATTTTCGAGTTCATTCATTCTGAAAACAAGTTGGCTCATCCAAACATCTTTTCATATACTTCATCATATACTTAATGTAAAATTTTCAATAAAAAATCTCTCAACGTTTTCGGATAATCACAAATCACTAAATCGACACTTATTTTTTAATCCTGTAGCTTTTATGATAATTTCATGAAAAAGTCTAGTATGGGATATAGAGCTTGAATTTTTTAAAATTACGAACAAAACAAAAACTTATAAGTTCTTCAATAAATTTAATTTTTGATAAAATTGATCGAAAAATAGTTTTATTAAATAAAGAATAGTTAAAAAAAACTTTTCAGTAAATAAGTTATATAATAATTTTGAATCTTGAAACGAAACATTTTGCATGCTTCACAATTTATAAATTTACAAGTACTGAATGTTTCAATAACAGTCTCAATTCGTATTTTATTTGTGAAACATGTTCAATAAATCAATGAACCAATCAAAGTTTAATCAATTTTTAGTTTAATACTTGAACATATGAAGACTGGAATGCAATCAGTTTACTAGCTTTAACATTCAAAATTAGAAGGCCTTAACTCAAAATCTTTACAAT
>JAQFXV010001475.1:0-13378 GCA_034694065.1 Camisia spinifer | reverse complement strand
AATGAAATGAAGCCATCAGAAGCTTTTAAGGAGCAATACTATTATGTGTAATTATAAATTATTTTTTATCAATTTATGTAAAACCTCACCATAATTATAGAATAATTCCTCCACATCAAGATGAGACTTAAAAAAATTTAAAGCGATTTAGAGTCAGGTTAGGGTTCGAATCAAGTTTCAAAATCGGCAACTTTTTAGTTTTTCAAAGCAACTCAGATTCTCAAAAATTGATATCTCGAAAACGGTGAGAGATAAAGACAATCTTATTCTTACGTCAAACTGAGTTTTTATTTCAATTGAATTTAAGTTAAATTTGAAAAATCAAATTTTTTGAAAACTTATACTTTGTAATTTTGATTTTAAATTTAAGGTAAAAATACTGAAAGTACTTGAAATTATCTTTAAAATGAAAATAACTTAACTAAAAATTACTCTAATTGAGTATCAATTAAATACTTAAACCCAAACTCAGATAAATACTTGTAAACTAAAATTTCGTCACTCAAAAAGCTGGTAAATTGAAGTAGATTTGAAGATGTCTATAATATACAGTATGTCTTGTATGATATTATAGGATATGACCTGTGCTAACATCTGAAGTGTTTATTATCTAAACATCTTTACATCTTTTTGAGTGATTTTTGTATATACAAAAGTAAAAAGAGAGAGACCTTGAATTGAAATCACAATATCTTAGAGAGTGTTTCACATAATATTATATAACAAATAGATAGTTTCCTCTCTTATATATATTGAATTACATTATTTAATAAACTCTACATTTTTTAATATTATGAATCAATAGTTGTGTCAATCCATTCAAATTAATTATTATTCAAACTTTTTCATTATGGGATTTATTATTGATGTTTTCAATCATAACTAATGAGATCTCAACTTACGATTAGATGAATTGTCATTTCTTTTATCAATATTTAAAGTCAAAACTATAGTAATTAATGCATTATTCGTCAAAATATAAATATATTTATTGAAAGATATATTAAAAAGATTTTCAATTATTAATATTGATATCAATATAGAGTTTATGAAAAGAGCTTTCATTATAAAAACTTCAGTTTTTCTGATAATGTCTTTCAATAAGAAATTGAAATTAATTTATTAATAAATATTGAATAAGAGATGAGTATTTGGAAAATGAAATTCAAAAGATGTTTGAACTTTGGATTCAATACAAGTGACAATCAGTTCAAGACAACTCTTATTCGTCTTTATCTTTATTTATCATTTATTGGTTACTGTTTTGGAAATGGTCTGTAATTTATTGTCATTAAGATTAATATTGTATTAAAATTAATAAAAATTATAATGAATTGTTAGTCACGTGTCCTGAAGACCAGTTCATGTGTAATGACGGACAGCGATGTATTCCTATTCGATGGAAATGTGATTTATCTCCCGATTGTCTCGACTCTTCTGATGAACCACAAGATTGTCGTGAGTTTTGTGTCTTGACATCAAATTAATTGTTTTTAATAATTAATTTATTAAATATGAAAAGCTGTGCGAACGTGTATTAGTGGACAATTTCAATGCGAATCAACCAAACAATGTATACCAATGGGTTGGGTTTGTGATGGAGAGCCTGACTGTGGACTAACTGAGAATCTGGTTCCGGACACAAGTGATGAAGACTCACGTCGTTGTCATCGCGGGAATGCCTGTCAAAGAAACTATTTTCGGTGTAAAGACGGCATCACTTGTCGAAAACTATCGCTATTATGTGATGGAAATAATGACTGTCCCGACATGTCTGACGAATCAGACTTTTGTGGTAATCATTTTTTATTATATATTTTAAATGATAAATAATTTAGTTTCTCTGTTCTTATTTAAATCCTTCAAAAATTTCAAAAAGCTATGAAATGAAAGAACAAAATTCTACTAAAAACTGCATTCAATATTATTTAATAATAGAAAATAATTCATTAAATTTTAGTATTTTATATCGTATGCATTCGTTTTCATTATAGGTTAAAATTGTTATTCAAACTTTTGTTTTTTTATTATATGGAGTTGAATGAGACTCAACTTAAATTAATTTTGTAAAATTGTTAATTATTTATTATCAGAAAATAAATTTAATTTGAAATCAATAGGAAAATCAACTTGTATTGACACTTAAGTCTTGAAAGCTTAAACTTGTATTGACTTCATTTAATTGTTGAACCAAATTATTGATAAATTGCTCAAATATTATAAGGTTAGAGAACAGTGAAGGATAAGCTAATTGATCAACGATTATAAGCTTGTGCTCGACTATCATAATATCATAGGAAAGTTTTCTAAAATCATTAAATTATATCAATTTCGACCTCTGTTTAAGATTTTATTTTTTCTTAAAGCAAATAAAACCATAATATTATTGGAAAGTTTTTTAAAACTCTTGAATGATATCAATTTTGAGCTCTGTTTAAGATATTATGTTTATTATTGATTAAAGCAAATAAAACGTCATGTGATGGTCTGGGATGTAGTCATGGATGTAAGCCTACAATTAAAGGACCGATTTGTTATTGTAATGAAGGAAAAGAACCCAATGGAACAGAATGTATAGGTCAGTGTTTTTCATTTAAATTTTTCAATATATGGATGAGTCTTATTTAAAATTAATTCTCAATCGAAAATTCTTATTTTTTCTACTTTTAAAATCAAATCAGACGCTAATGAGTGTCATGTGGAAGGAGTTTGCGATCAGATTTGTATAAATACAGCTGATTCTCATGAATGTCAATGTGTTGACGGATACAAGAAGAATGGCTCACAATGTATAGCAATAAATGGTTTGTTTTTATTAATTAACGCTTTCGAAAATATACTCTAATTTTTGCATTTTATTAATCGATTTATTAGAACCGGAAGACTTGATTCCAACGATAATATTTGCGAATTCAATAAATGTACAGCAATTGTATTTAAACGGAAGCACAACTTCAATCAATTCATCGGTAACTGTGAGAGAAACGCTTGCACTTGATTTTTCTCATCGTAATCGAACTGCATGTTGGATATCACACGACGAAAAACAAGCTTTAATGGAATGTGCGTTTGTCGACAATCTATTAGAGAAATGGATACTCCCTCGCACTCATCTTTTCCAGTTATCAACTGTTAATCAAATGGCTTTCGACTGGATTGCAAACAATTGGTATTTTCTCGATGACGCCAAAGAGACGATATTCATGTGTAACGAAACGCTTGCAGTTTGTATTGTTGTAATAGATGTTGAATTGAGTAAACCCCGAGCTATTGCTTTAGACCCTACTAAAGGTTACCTATTTTTCACTGAATGGGGTTCAACTGCACCACTTCTCGAACGGTCAAGACTTGATGGTTCGGATAGAACTCGACTCGTGGACCATAAAATAGTATATCCGTATGGAATTACTATTGATTTTCCTAATGAACACGTCTATTGGGTCGACACTTATCTAGATTTTATTGAAAGAATTAACTACAATGGAAGCGGTCGTCACACCATTATTAGAGGTCTTCCAGTCAGAAATTTATACGGAATAACACTATTTGAACAGTATTTATATGTGACGAGTTGGCACTCAAACAGCATTATTAGTGTCAATAAGTTTAATCACTCAGATATAAGAACATTACAATCGAATTTGACGCGACCCTTCTCTATACATGTTTATCATCGTCAGAGACAACCCATTGTTGAACATCCGTGTGCTCTAAATAATGGTGGATGTGATCACATATGTATTACTCATTATACGGGTAAAACTCGTAAACCAGTGGCAATGTGTAGATGTTTGGCAGGACATCGTTTAGTTCGTGGCGGACAGTGTGTTATCGCTAAACAATCTCAGTTTCTTTTATACGCGAGAGGAAGACCCGGAACTATCAAAGGGATGACAATGGGTGTCACCGGAAAAAAGGAAGAAGCGATGGTTCCCATTACTTCTCTGAGTCGTCCGACAGCTCTTGATTTTGACGCGCGATCACAATTCATCTATTATTCCGATGTTCAGCGGTTTGTTATTGAACGACAAACTATAAATGGCTCCAAAAGAGAAGTGTTTTTAGATAAGGGTTTGAACAACTGTGAAGGTCTGGCAATCGATTGGATGGGAAGAAACCTCTACTGGACTGATGAAGGCTTACTTTCACTATTCGTCGCCCGTCTCGATAACTCTGAAATCAAGAAACGTTTAGTTCATGGAAATATGTCTCACCCGAGAGCTATTGTTGTCGACCCTAAAAGAGGGTATCAATAATATTATATTATTCTCTGCTTTTTCTCCAATTAATTAAAATCTATAAAATATTCAAACCTTATCAATGAAAATAATTTCTAAAACTAAGTCTTTTTTTCTCACCAATCAATTGAAAACTATAGGTATATGTATTGGTCTGACTGGTCAACAGAGCCTAGATCTGAGTCTGATCCACAACTCGGCGGTAAAATAGAGAGAGCGTATATGAATGGCAATGGAAGAGAAGTTTTCGTCAGTTCGAACCTTCAGTGGCCGAATGGATTGAGTCTGGACTACACTGAAAAGAAGCTATACTGGTGTGACGCATATCTTCATCGAATCGAACGAATAGATTTGGATGGACTTAACCGTGAAGTAACTTATTTTGAATAATTTTATGCGTTCAAACATTTAAATATTTTAATCTCTATCTTAAAGACATTATTTGAAGGCGAAAGACTCGGACATCCGTATGGATTAGTTTTTTTCGAGGGATACTTATTTTGGACTGAATTTCAAGATGGAATTGTACAAAGACTTAATATAAAAACCAAAGAATTTGTCGAGTTAGTCACTGAAAATCCTCCTCTTTTTGAAATTCGTCTTTTTGATGATTCGTCTCAAAACGGTTTAGTATTTTTTGTTTTCATTTCATTCAACATTAAAATATTATTGTTTAATAGGAATCAATGATTGCACGAACAATAATAACGGCTGTGAAGATCTATGTTTATCGACACCAACACATACAGTGTGTTCGTGTAGAGATGGATATACTCTAAGCGCTAATAAAACTTTTTGCGAAGGTATTGAATGCTTATCATCACTTCAATAACATTATAATAAGATTTCTTTATGAATTGCTTTCAGTCGCCGCCAACTATACAGAGCCCTCACGTTGTAAAGAAGGAGAATTCGAATGCGTCAAGAATTTAAGATGCATTGATGTCCGCTATTTGTGGTCAGTTTTAGTCATTTCATTATTATTATTATAAATCGATTTGTTATAAGTTATTTCATTCAATAAAATTGAAATTTTTAGCGATGGAGACAATGACTGCGCAGACGGTAAGCATTACTAATAATATGATTATTGATTTGAAATTAATGTTAAAACTTTTCGTAATTTTTAGGGTCTGATGAGGACACGTCTTCAGGTGCCATATGTGGTGAGTCAGCTCACAATCAATTTATAATGAAAATAAATACTTTAATGAGAAATAATTTCAGCACAAGTGACGTGTAGAACAGATCATATTAGATGTGACACAAATCGGTGTATTTCAATTCATTGGGTAAATAAACAAATTTAGTTGTACTCAAACAAACATTACTATATTTTCAAACTCATTCAATAGATCTGTGACGGAGAAAAAGACTGTTTGGACGGGACTGATGAGGAACCTCTTCATAAGTGTCGTAACGCAACCTGTAGTGCATCACAATTTACCTGCAAAGTTAGCGGTCGATGTATACCAGGTATTGAACCAATGATAACCGTTTAATAAATTTTTATTAGAATAATTTTCATTAATATTGAGATAAAGTAACTTTTTACTCATTATAAGTGTTGAAACTTTTCCTTATTTTTTTTCACTAATTTCATTGTCTTTTTCTGTTTAAAAAAAATAATTTGAATGATGTGAAGCGAGTTGGACTTGTGATTCTGATCATGATTGTGGTGAAGGTGACAATTCTGATGAACACGACCAGTGCGGTAAACAATTGTTATTTTATAAAATAAATCATTGTTATATATTCCGATTTTAAATATCAATACAGCCTATCCTGAGTGCGAAGCAATGGAATTTCGCTGTAAGAATCAGAGATGTGTTCCTTTGGAATATGTTTGTGACGGTAAGGATTGATTGAAATTCTATTAAAACTATTTACTATTAAACAATTAATATTAAGGTGACGATGACTGTAGAGACAGTAGTGATGAGATTAATTGTAATCTATCGTGTAATACAACCACACAATTTACTTGCGATGCCGGACAAAAATGTCTTCACACGGCTTACAAATGCAAGTATGTATCAGAAGACTTATTATATGAATTTATTGATTTTCACCACATAATTAACTTTTGAGTAATATTTTAATAATTTTACTTCAATGCAGTGGTGTTTGGGATTGTAATGACGGAACTGATGAAGAAAATTGCTGTATGTTTTGCTAAATTATATGTTATGATTTATTATGCTTTTCAGCTTATTTAATGATAATTTATATTAAACAATACTTATAAAGTGTTCACATTTTTATTTACAGAAACTTAAAATTCATGTATTCTTTAATTTGCCAATAAATTATTAAAGAAAATAACTTAATTAGAATTTCAATTCAAATTTTCTTTAGTTTCGAGTACTTTTAACAAAACAAGTATTAATTCAATTGCTTGTCATAAAGATGAGTTCAACTGCAAGTCTGGTGGTTGTGTACATCAATCCTGGCAATGGTAAGCACTTTATTTATTATTCATATACAGTATAGCTCTAACTAAAGGTGAGTTTTAAATGTTTCACTCGATTTTCAGCGATGGAAAGAAGGACTGTTTAGATGGAAGTGATGAAAAAAGCTGTAATTCTACAAATCCCTGTCAATCAAATCAGTTTCGATGTAAAAGTTCAGGACATTGTATTCCATTGAATAGAAAGTGTGATTCACACACAGATTGTGAGGACAAATCAGATGAAAGTGATTGTCCAAAAGATTTGAAATCCGAAACACACGTCAGTTGTTTTGCTCCCAATCGAACCTGTATTGGAAAACAAAACGAAACCATTTGTTTGGAAATTTCAAGATTTTGTGATAATAGAGTTGATTGTCTTAATTCTACTGATGAGGGAGGACTTTGTGATGAAGACAATTGCTTTTTCAGTGATTGTAAAGGTTCGTGTCATAACATACCAAATTTTCCCGGATATACGTGTCTGTGTAATAATGGTCTAACTCTTGCTGCTGATGGCCTTACATGTACGGACTCGAGTCCATGCGAACGTTGGGGCGCTTGTAGTCAAAAATGTGTGCAATTGAAACATTCTCACAAATGCGAGTGTGAATCAGGATATATGTTAGAGTCCGATGGCTTCACCTGTAAGAGCACAGATCCGGCCACTCCTTATGTCATATTTTCGAACAGACATGAAATACGAAGTGTTGATTTACACACAATGTCTGTTAAACCACTTCTATCAGGACTCAAAAATACAATAGCTCTTGATTTTTATAATTCTCCCGAAGAGAGTATGATATTTTGGACTGACGTTATGGACGATAAGATATATAGAGGTTTTATAATCCACGGCTCACTCACTAATATTGAAGTAATCGTTCAGATCGGACTCGCGACTGCTGAAGGATTAGCTGTTGACTGGATTGCTCATAATATTTATTGGGTCGAAAGTAATTTGGATCAAATAGAAGTCGCAAAACTGAACGGTAGCTTTAGGCGCACTTTAATTGCCGGACAAATGGTTAGTCCGCGTGCTATTGCACTCGACTGTAGGTTTGGAATTCTTTTTTGGACTGATTGGGACTGTGAGTAAAACTTTATTTTTGTTTTCATCAAAATAACATCTTATTCAGTCGGAAGAAACTTTTCAAACTCTTTTATATATATTTTTGTAGTGCCTTTAGTTTAGAAATTTAAAGGAATTTGTGCTCATTCTATCATAGTTTGAGCTCTGCTTTAGAAATTGAATTAAGTTATGATTTGTTAATTTCTATTATAAGCTGTTGGGTTTGAGTATTTATTTACCAATATCTGAATTAATTGGTGATACTTTGATACTTGTATTTTACAGCTGATGCGCCCCGAATCGAATCGGCGTCTATGAGTGGAGACGATAGAAAATTGGTTTATAAGGTAGATGTGAGTGAAGGGGCGTGGCCTAATGGACTTGCACTCGATTATGTGGCCCTTAGAGTCTATTGGATTGATGCCAGATCTGATTCTATCAATACAGTTAAATACGACGGCACGGGTTATCACGAAGTATTGCGAGGTCACGAACTCTTAACACATCCTTTCGCTATCTCTCTATATGGAAATCATGTCTATTGGACTGATTGGAGGTTTGAAATAGTTTTCAAATTTTTATCCTTTAATATTCAAAACTCAATGCAATTAATTTAAAAACTTTTTCAGAACTAATTCTGTGATTCGCGCAAATAAATGGAATGGAACTGATGTGAAAGTAATTCAGCGCGCAATCACTCAACCTTTTGATATTAAAATATTACACCCATCACGACAGCCAACAGACAATATAACATCTTTATGTACTACTAATAATGGCGGCTGTTCTCACTTGTGTCTCATCAACAAAAACAATACATATCGTTGTAAATGTCCTCATATTATGAAACTCGATATCGATAATAAGACATGTCTACCAAATGAAAAAGTTTTACTAATCTCTCGACCAAATGAGATAAGAGGTGTTGATTTGGAGAATCCCTATTACCATACGATCCCACCCATAAATCTCCCGAAAGTGATATCTGCCGGACAAATAGATTATATCGCGAAAGAGAAACAGATATATTGGGCGGACTCTCAACTGAATGAAGTAAAAAGAGCTTTATTAACAGGAAGTCCTGTGGAAACCATAATCGATACAGTGATCGAACATCCGTATGGATTCGCTCTCGATTGGATCTCTCGTAATATATTCGTCACTTCTCAAGAGCCTGCAAATAGAGCCAAAATATATGTTTGTAATTTGAACGGAGAATTCATAACAGATATTATACGCGAAGGAATATATGCGCCGCGATCTTTAGCCGTACATCCATTCGATGGACTTATTATATGGGCTGATCATGGCTTTGAAGATGTAGATGATAACGGCAAGAATAAAGACGCTGTAATATCTCAGGCATCAATGGACGGAACATCTATTCAGCCTTTAGTTCAAAAGAAAGACAATAAATATTTAGACCAACCCTCGAGTTTAGCCATTGATTTTGAATCGACACCAAATCGTTTATATTGGGTTAATATTGGAAGCGCTTCAATTCAATTCATTGATTTGGGATCTAATGAAATAATAACTATTTGGGATGAGGGAAGAAATCCTCACTTACCTCTAGAACCACTTGCTTTAACTGTTTATCATAATTCACTTCTGTTTTCATCACAAACTGATAATTCAATTCATTTGATCGATAAAACTGATGGAAAAAATCATTCGATTTTTCGCAACCAAACTGAAGACGTGCTAACCATTAAAGTTTATGACAGTTCACTTCAAAGCGGCACTAATTTGTGTGAAAAAAACAATGGCAACTGTTCTCACTTATGTCTTATGGTTTCAAAATCAAAACGAGTTTGCAAGTGTACGATTGGATTCCAAATTGATAAACAAAATGATACGAACTGTTTAGGGCCTGAAGTATTTCTCATGTATTCATGGAATTGGGGTATAAGAGGAACGAGTAGTAAACCTAACGCTACAACAGAACCAATGCTTCCGCCAATTTCGAGAGTTTTAATGGCGTCATCGATTGATTATGTTTATAAAGAGGGTTACATTTATTGGGTCGATAATGACGAGGGAAGTGTTACCAGAATTAAACGCGACACTACTAATCATCAAATTATTGTTAATGGAGTCGAAAAAATAGAAGGCTTTGCAGTCGATTGGATGGCAAATAATGTTTATTGGATTGATCCTGACTATGATGTCATAGAAGTGGCGCATTTGAATGGAAGCTGTCGTTATGTTATTCTGTCGGGAAATATGGATAAACCGAATTCACTGGCTGTACATCCTCTTCAAGGATTCTTATTCTGGAGTGATATCGGTTTAACGCCAAGAATCGAGAGAGCATTACTTGATGGAAGTGAAAGAGTTGTAATAACTAATAGTTCTATTCATATGATTAACGATTTAGCGATTGATGTTCTTCAAGACAAGATATATTGGTGTGATTCACAGTCAGATACAATCGAACGAATGAATTTAGACGGAACTGATAGAGAAATCATAATAAGTGGTGGTATTATTGAAAGTCCCATTTCTATGACTGTATTCGAACATTACATATATTGGGCGGACACTAATTACTTGGGCGGAGCCATTCTCAGAGCTGATAAAGATAATGCAAACTCGACTGTAGACATAATTCAAAGCCAAATGGGAGACCATATAAAAGATATTAAAGTGTTTCATAAGCGTCCGACTTCTATAATGAATAAATGCGGTGTTGACAACGGTGGCTGTCAACAATTGTGTCTATACAGAGGGCCATCACAAGGACATCGATGTGCGTGCGCTCACGGAAGGATTTCAGCGATTGATAATAAAACGTGTGAACCATATGAAGCATTTATAATGTATTCTCGAGTAACTGAAATCGATAGCATTCATATTTATGACGAACAAAGTCTGAACGCTCCCTATCCTAGCATTACAAACAAAGATCACATGCGAAATGTGATTGGACTGACTTTTGATTATTATTCTCAACGAGTTATTTATTCAGATATTCAACGCGGAAGTATAAGCAGCAGCTTTTTCAATGGTACCGGACATAAGTTATTAGTTGAAAAACAGGGATCTGTTGAAGGTATTGTTTACGATCCAATGTATGGCGAACTTTATTGGACAAGTAATAGCGATGCTTCCATTTCAAGACTCAATTTGCGTTTAGACGGATCTAAAATTGAAAAAATAATCAAATTAGGTCTTGAAGACAAACCTCGAGGTATTGCAGTAGACAGTTGTGCCTCAAGAGTCTATTGGACCAATTGGAACAATAGAAGTCCAAGCATTCAAAGAGCATATTTAAGTGGATATGATTTGCACCCAATCGTCACATCTGACATACGAATGCCAAACGCTATTACTATTGATCATAAACTTCAAAAGCTTTATTGGTCTGACGCACGACTCGATAAGATAGAGAAATGCAATTTAGACGGAACTGAAAGGTATCTATTATTGACTGAAACGCCTAAACATCCATTCGATTTAGCGATTTTGGGCGATTACCTATTTTGGACCGATTGGGTCGAACACGCAGTTCTCAGATGTAATAAGTTTACCGGTTCTGAAGTAGTAAAGCTTCGCCGAAATGTTCCGCGACCTATGGGTATAATCGCTGTTTCCAATGATACAGAAGACTGTACTTTGAATCCATGTTTACCTCTAAACGGTGGCTGTGAAGATGTCTGTTCGGTCGCATCCAATGGTACTATCATTTGCAGCTGTTTTATTGGACGCGTTCTATCGTCTGACGCAAAAACATGTGTCATCAAAAATAGTAATTGTTCTGATACTGAATACGAATGCGGAACTGGAGTCTGTATTCCATTTGAATTGACATGTGATGGCGTGTCTTCGTGTCCGGACGATTCCGATGAGAATACAAATTATTGCGCGACCAGAGAATGTCCTATAGGTTTCTTCCGGTGTTCTGATAATCGATGTATTTTGGAATCGAAACACTGTGACGGACAGATTCATTGTTCAGATGGAAGTGATGAAAGTGACTGTTTATGCAGTGATGATAAGTTCAAATGCAAAGACGGCCCCTGTATTGGCAAACAATTTCGATGCGATTCCGGTGAGCTCTTTATTCTTTAAATATCTATAAATTATTAATTTATTTGAAAGTTTTTTTGTTATTTCGTTCAACTATTTTGTATTTACTGTCTTTATAGACCCCGATTGTAGCGATGGATCCGATGAAATAGGTTGTGATCGACCCGATTGCTCAAAACACCCATTATTCTGGGATCCCGAACAAAAGTTTATAAATTGTCCCTCAACTACAGCATGCATTCATCCCGATTGGATATGTGATGGACAGGTTTGTCTCATTTTATGTTTTAATTTTAAGTTTTCAAAAACGTTATCAAAAATTATTTTAAATTCATTTTTCATCAGAATGATTGTTGGGATCATTCAGATGAAGCCAACTGTAAAACTAAGTCACTCGAGACTTCATGTCCGCCAAACTCTTTCAAATGTCTTACGGCTCAATGCATTCCAATGGCGTGGGTTTGCGATCGAGACAACGATTGCGATGACAAGAATATGACCGTCAGTTCAGACGAAGAAACGTGTGTATATGGGTGTCAATCAGATCAATTCAAATGTAATAACTCTGACTGTATTCCTACTATTTGGAGGTATTCTCACATTGTTTCGAGTGTTTCCTTATTTTGCTTAACAGTTATCTTATTTAATAGATGTGATGGACATCAAGATTGTAGTGATGGCTCAGATGAGACCGAAGATTGCAGAACACGGACCTGTCCTGAAGATTGGTTCCGTTGTAACAATACTGGCCAATGCATACCTGCTATTTGGGTCTGTGATGGTTAGTTTGAACGATCATTTCTATTATCATTTCATTTCATTTATATTAAACTTATATTTATTAAATCATTTTTTATCACTTAATTTAAAGGTGAAAATGATTGTGGAGATCAACACGCGAGTGATGAACATCCAGAACAGGGATGCAATGCTAGCATTTGTAAACCAAATGAATTTCAATGTCTTAATTTTCAATGCATTTTACAAAGCTTTTGGTGTGACGGCGATGACGATTGTGGTGATAAATCAGATGAACCTGAAAACTGTTCATTCGCTAAATGCCAAAAAGATCAGTTCGAATGCCGTAATAAAAAATGTATTTCAAAGACTTGGCTCTGCAATGGTATCGCTGACTGTCATGACGGAGAAGACGAAGCAAACGGATTATGCATTCATAATATGACAACATCTAAATGTATTGATGGAAAGTACGAATGCGAAAATGAAATCTGTATCGAAGCAGATCTTTTGTGGTATGAATTTTTTTTATGTTGAGTCTCTCTATACTTATGAATTTAAATAATTGCAATGTTAAAAAGTTAGGTTAGAATGTAAAGTATTGAACAAACTCTAATGAACTTCAGTTTTACACTACTCTAAAACTTAGATAAACCTAAATTAATTCTTTTTAGTTCATGAATAGACAGCTAAATTTGTTGTCTTTCAGATCCGATGAGTTTTGAACCCCCTCTAAAATTCAGGATATCCTAAATGGTCACAATTGTCACCCCACAAAGGCTTGAACCTTAACCATGTCTGCAAATCACTTATGGATTAGTCTAAACTTTAATGTCAAACTATTTAGAA
>JAQFXV010001474.1:0-13383 GCA_034694065.1 Camisia spinifer | reverse complement strand
AAGTATGATAAAGTTCTGCTTCTGGTCACAAAATTTATCAGAACTAATTGTTTCACATTGTAATCTTAATATTTTTTGAAATGATCACTTGATTCATTAGTTTGTCTATTGAAATAATGTTTTTAGAACTTTATATCAGCAATTTTTTTGGCCTAAAATGCCTTTTTAAAGGGACTTTTCGACTAATTTTTAAGGACTATTAAGGCGGCTAAAAAACTTTTTTTAGAGCCTGAAAATCCTATCCCTATTCATAACTGACTAGTAATTAAAGTTACTATGAGTTGGATAGATATCAAAAATATGTTTTAGTAATACAGAGTCGAAGCCTCTTATCGAATGAATTTTCTTTTATACAGTGAAAATTATTTACAACACATTTTGATATCTATTCAACTAATAATTACTCTTATCACTAATGAGTTATGAATAAACTTCCAAAGTTCTAAAAAGCAGTAAAGGATTTATTGAATCTTTACTCTAAATTTCATAAACGAGTCAACTTTTTGCTGGAATTGATTGATATAGACTTGTATTTCTTTAATTGATTTCTTATTAGCGAACATTCCTAAGCTTTTTCTATATTTTTGAGTTCAAACTCTTTCCTGAGATTTAAGTATTCCGTAAAATATATGATTTATAAATACAAAAGTTTACAACAATAGCAGAACAATACTTTTTACAAATAATGAACAATTCTTTCCTTTTTCTGTTAAAATCAATTGAATTTGAATGAAGTAATTTTGTTTCATTTAAAATTAGATAAAATTTTATGAAGAATTTGGATCTTGAGTTGATTATTGAGATATTAATAATTTTAAATTTCACTGATTGAGAATGAATAAAGTGTTTTGATCTAACCCGCAATAGAAATGATTTATTAATTCTGTGATTACTTTCTCTAAAACATAATATTCTTTTAGTTGATCAAACTTTTTGATAGGTTTGAAATGATTACGAGATGGCATGCATTGTATGCTCTTTTACAACAAGTTGTTTTCCAAAACATATCAATTATCGATATTATCAATCAAATGTTTGATATGTTTAATATTAATTTTAGTTATAATTAGTTATCATTTGATAATTAATAATTCAGTTATTTTTTCTCAATTATAAAATCAATTCAATTTCTATATATTTCATATAAATTTTCATAAATTTATTAATTTTATAATTACTAAAAATGAGTGAAGAAAAAAGTGATGAAAATATTGACAAAAAATCACTAAATGAAGAATTAAATGATAAATCAGATGAAAGTGAAGCCGAAGACATGTCAGATATGCCACCATTAGAAGAGTTTATCACTGAAACTAATGACCAAACGATGAAAAAGAAAAATATAATAATTGAAGACAAGAAAGAAGAGAAAGAGTTGGACAGCAATGGATGGCTCGATGTCTTAGACAACGGAGACCTTAAAAAACTTGTTCTAAAAGCGGGTGAAGTCGGGAAACCGCGACCCGAACGCGGATGTATTGTTGTTATTAAACTATTGACCAAATTATATGATACTCAAGAAGTGGTTGAATCAGAATCTTATGAATCATTTGATTTAGTTTTGGGTGAAAGTGATGTCATTCAAGGTCTAGATTTAGTCATTCCTCTTATGGATGATAAAGAAGTGTCGCGTATTATCATTAAACCGCGTTTCGCTTTTGGAAAGTTAGGAAAAGGTTCAGAAATACCACCAAATTCTACACTCGATTGTGAACTACATGTGCTGTCAATCGAATGGACTGAAGAAGATATGGTTTTACCAATTGATGAAAGAATTAGAATCGGTATTAATTTCAATATTGAATCTAATATTGTTTTGTTGAATATTTTTATATATTATTAAATGATTGAATTCTTGAATAATCGAATTTATTTGCAGAAATAGATTGAAATAAATTTAATGATTGAAATTATTTTGTGAATAATCAGGGAATAGAAAGAAAGAAAGAGGAAATTTTTGGTACGGAAGAGAAGACTATTCAACTGCAATCCAATGCTACAAAAGTGCTCTCAACTATTTGGACGCTAAAGAAGAAGAATTGGGTTCTGAACAGGATTTGAAAAAGCATTTTGAGGAACAAATTAAAGAAAATTCGTCTAATGGTTCGATTCCTAACTTAACCCAAAGAGTTGATGAATTGATAGAAATTCGTTCCACAACTTATAATAACTTAGCGGCGGCTCAACTGAAAATCGAAGCATTTGAGGGCGCCTTAAAATCAGTGGATTCAGTATTAATGGTTCAGCCAAACAATGTTAAAGCATTGTTCAGAAAAGGAAAAATACTTGCGTCCAGAGGAGAATTGGATCAATCAATTGAAATATTGAGAAAAGCTCTCAGTTTTGATCCCGATTCCAAAGTTATTGTTCAAGAATTGTCTAAATATATCGCTAAACGAAAGAAAGAACTGGTGACTGAACGAGATCTATACAAACGTATGTTAGAGTTGGATAAAAATGAAGATAACGATAAAGGTATTGTTATTAATAATAATAATAATAATAATAAGAAATCATGGCTAAAATGGGGTATTATTGGCGGTGCTGTGACTGCAGCCGTTGCCAGTGCTGTCTGTTATAAAGTTATTCAATAGTTTAGTTATAAAACTGACAGATTATCTATTATTCCAAACTGTTGTGATAGAAAAATTCTTTATTATATTTGTAAAGAGTTTTCCCTCAATTTCTATTATATTCACATTAAAGAGAAGGCAATCAAAAAACTCAAAGTTTTCAAAATTGATATTTTACTAAAAATGTTCTCTAATTTTTCTCGAAATCAATTTATGAATAACTATCAACTTTTTTAATGGTTAAGTTTGAATACTTTGAACAGTTAATGGAATTTACATCAAAAGTGATTTTAGATAAACAATTAAATCAAATACAATTCATTTGGTTTTTATATTCAAATAATTGCATTTAAATTGAATTTCTATTGCACTAAATTTTAATTGAGGTCTTTTTTCTTAAGGGAATTTTCCTTATTTTTTCCAAAAATAGTTACTAATTATAAGTTATATTAATTTGTATATCAATTTACACATTATTTCAATAAACAGATCTTTTATTTCTACTGTGATTCTCATTCATTGATTAATTTTTTGTCTATTGAATAAGAACTGAATTTAAAGTTTGATTTTGAATATAAATATAATATATTACAGGTTCGTGAGGCCAACATTGGTCAGCGCTGTGCTACCGATCACTGTATTATCAGAATATACTATTATTCGACATGTATTCGGATTTATTACTCTTATGCAAAACCCGTTTGAATTAAGTTCACATCTGTTTCCCGTAAATATATTATTACAGCCTTGAATCTCAATATCAAACGAATCGTCGTTATTATCGTAATCATTAGGTCTAACTGTTATTTGTTGAGAACCAACTCTCTCTTCAGAATTTGAATTTGATTGTGAATAATCGTCATCAGAATAGCCCGAACTGTCATAACTTTGAGACATTCGTACCTGAAATTGTATCAAATATTTTTAAATTCCATTCATTTTTTATTATATATTTCTTTTACCTGAAAGCCATCTAATGCTGAATTTCTGCCATTATTTCTCTCAATTCGATATCTGTTGCCATTGATTGCAACCCAACACCGATTGAAATATCTGTTATCATTCACATTATTGTTATTATTGTTATTGTTTGTATATTGTATTGGTCTTCCATCGAAATAATTCTCTCTAATAGTTCCACAACACGTTCCTTCATAAACATGAATTGCTTCTGCAATTGAGCCCGTTTGGAATCTATTGTTCACAATAGAGTTTCGATCACTTCTATCAACATATCCTCTATAACTACTTCTTTCATCGTTTCCAATAGAAATTGCAAATCCCAGGTCAGGAACACGACGACCCGTTCGCGTAATAAAACAGTTTCTTATAGTATTATCAGTACTGTCCTGTCGTATTATTATTCCTTCCTCTTCGGTATCTCTTACTATCAGTCTTTCTAATAAATTATTTCTAGCACTCTGTAAAACAATACCTAAAAATTGGAGCAAAAATCATTGTTTGAAATAAAATTCTTAAAAGTTAAACAACACCTTTCCTCGAATTCCTAACAGTGAAGCCTCTGAACCACCAATACTGACCCGTAAGATATAAACCTGTGCCTCCATTATTAGAAATTATTACTCTTTGAGAGCCGATTAGTCTTATTGGAGAATTAGCTCTTCCGTAACGATTGGCCACAAAATTCCCTGAATAGAATCCATCTCTCAATTGAATCGTATCGCCCGGATTCACAACTCTTAAATAGTCACGTAATTGTCTTGATGTCGACGCCAGAAATGTTCGACAATTCACGTAATATAAACAACAAAACAAAAACGATAAGTAAAAAATAATTCTCAAAATCATTTCATTAGATTAGAAAAGTTTGATTGAAATATTAATTTTTGAGTTCACTTTGAAATTCATGATAACTGTTCACAAACAATCACCTTTTTATAGTTTTTTTCAAATCTTATTTGCTGAACAATTATTTGATTCAGTGATATATAGTGTTTGTTAATGTAAAGTTGAGATAATAATTCTGTCAATTTGCAAATGCAATAACAAGTTGAAAATGACAAAAGTTTGAAAAATGGCTTATTTCATAAAGCATTTGATTTGATTATTTGTGATACAAAAATACACCTCACGGTCGGGCTCATCAAGTTTTAAAAGTAATTGTTAATAATACTGTACACATGTTATTAATCAAATAAACTTATATTCTTGCGATTCTTCTATAGAATTTCAAATAAAATTGTTTCTAAATAAATACAAAAATACAATAAGAGTTGGTTTTATTGAAGTTATTTAATATCCAAAAATAAAATGAAAAATTTGATATGATTTGACACTTTCAAACATCAATTATCTTTTCAACATTATTAAGCAATAGGTATAAAAATTGTTATTTTTAATTATAGTCAAACTTTTTGAAACTCAAAAAATAGTTTGAAATCAAATAAAAATATTTATCTAATTTATAGAAACATTTTTTCATGATTTGATGATCTGTAAGATTGGCTGCAACTGAATCATCAAATCTTGTTCAGAGCCATCATTTTGTAGAATGAAATCCCAGTTTTCATAAGAATCGAGTCCACATTCAGTCTCTTTATCATCAATACCTTCAGTGAAAATCCATCCGCGCTTTATTCGAGTTTCATCTGAAGCACAAATTCTTAAAGTAATGATTTTTGATGAGTTGAATGAATCACTTTTGAAATATAGAACATCACAAAGTCTTCGGGCGTCGGTTAACATCCAAATGGGTTTAGTTTTAGCATTGGATTCATCGATAGCTAACCGAAGAAAAATGTTTGGATCTTTGGCTCGTATTCGTTCACTCCATAAAAGCATTTTTTGTCTATAATTCTCTTTATAATCCGATGCGTCTAAAAGTTTATCAAAGTCTAAATTATGGTCTTTTGCGAACTGTTTCTTAATAGGACTCGCGATACGAAAGGCCACTATATTTGTCAAACTTTTTAAAAGTATTTCTGAGACATAGTCTTTACCACTTTTTCTTTTACCACTTAATAGTATAACAAATTTCGGATTTTTGCTCTCCATTTCAATTATTTATTTTAAAATTTCTTTCGTTAAAAAAATATTAATTTCTAACCATAAAAGTTTTCAAATACAAAAAAATATATTTGTTGGAAAAGAACTCTTCGTCGAAAATGTGGTTAAACTTGAAAGAAATTTTATACTTTTTTCCCCAATAATAAATCACGTTTTCTATTCATTAATCTTTCATTTACTTAACGATTCATTAAATATAATATCAATAAGTAATGAATAATTAGTTATATTTATTCATAAGGGAAACAAAATTAATTATAACTTTAACAAAATAGTAATCATATGCGGTTCTCTTCATACTATTGGTTTTCTTAATACTAACGTAAGTATTTTTATTTGAATTTTATGACTGAAGAGTAGTTTTACAAAACTATATGAACTTTTAATAAGTAAAAGATGAACTTCTATTTAGTCAATCAATTTTTGTTGAGAGACAATATATTCAAAATTTCTTAAAATATTAATAATTCAAAATAAATCCAATTTATTGAATTGATGATAAAAAATCCTATTCTAAAAGTAAATCAAACTTTTTAAATTTCATTAAATCACTGCTTCATTAGAAAAGAGGTGTATTTCGTTCAAGACTTTAAAGGGAAATGTTTTTGATATTAAATGAGCTGAAAGTAGGTTTGGGTTTCATTGTGTGCAAAACAATCTGTTTGAGAATAACATTAATTCATAGTTTCTGTTAAACATTTATCAAAAGAATAAACAGTTAATTGAAACAATTATTTAAGATAACTATTAATTTTGCGGATTTTTAAATATCCAATTTTCATGTTTTCACAACTGTTTGTTTATAACTGTGTTGAACACTAGTTATTGATCACATGTTTATGGGTTTGGTTTGAAACAGAGTGAAGTAGTTTTTGATCAAATATTTAAAAAACTTGTTATAAAAGACAAAGTTAAAAGATGTTAAATCCTTGCGATAATATTATTCTTATCACAGATTCTTATAAGGTTTTTATGAATTTAAAGAATTTTTTTGAGAAAAAATTTTGTGAATTAAATGAACATATATTTGATATTAATGTCAATGTATTTAATGAATAATTGAAAACAGATTTCCCATTGGAGACAATATCCTCCAAAAACTACTAAATTATACAGTTGTGAGTTTTTAGTTTTACTTTAATACTAATTATAGAAAAGTTTCATTCAATGATTATTTATTTTCAGATTTTGAGTCCAGAGGCGGAAAGTTTAAAAATACTGTATTTTTTGGATTGCAATATATTATTAAAAGATATCTTTGCGGACAAGTTATTACTGAAGATAAGATCAAAGAAGCGAAAATTTTTTGTTGTAAACACTTTGGAAGTGATTTTTTCAATGAAAAGGGTTGGCATTATATACTTGACAAACATAATGGATGTCTTCCTATTAGGATAAAAGCTGTTCCCGAGGGGTCTGTTCTTGTAAAACTAGTTAATACATAAACTTATTAAATGTAAACCTTTAACAATTAATATAAATGCCTTATAGTTTGGTTATACCGACTCATAATGTGTTGTTTACGGTTGAAAATACTGACCCAGAAGTTGCGTGGCTTACGAACTGGTTTGTATTCAAATTTTAATTAACTTTAAATCAAATTTAATATTATATAATCGTTATTTAAATTAATTTATTGTATAAGGTTTGAAACATTACTGCTTCAGGTTTGGTATCCAATAACTGTCGCCACTCTATCGCGTGCACAAAAAGAAATAATAGTTAAATATATGGATATATCGGCAGACAATTTAGATAAAGTTGTTTATCAATTACATGACTTTGGATTTCGTGGAGTTTCATCTGTTGAGGTTTTTAATAATTTTATTTATCAAACTTTTAATGCTTTAACAAAATCTAAATACTTTTATCTTTTGGATGTAAAGCAAGCAGCGATTGGTGGGGCCGCACATCTCGTCAATTTTGTGGGAACAGATACTTTGGCAGGCATTCAACTCATATCCAAGTATTACGACGAAGAAATGGCCGGTTTTTCAGTTCCAGCGACAGAACACTCAACAATGACCGCTTGGGCCGCATTCACAAATCCGGACAATTTGTTTGAAGGTGAAACTGATGCGTGTGAACACATGCTCAACGAATTTCCAAATGGATTCATATCTGTTGTCTCCGATAGTTATGATATTTATGAGTGCTGTAAAACTATTTGGGGAAATAAACTAAAAGATTTAGTGATAAAACGGGGAAATACTAATGGAAATGTTTTAGTGATTCGACCGGATTCTGGCGATCCATTAGAAGTATTGCCAAAAATACTTAACATATTATACGATGCCTTTAAAATTGATTGCACTGTAAATGAGAAAGGATTTATAGTATTGCCAAAGTATTTACGTATAATACAAGGCGATGGTATTAGTATTGATTCGATTGAAAAAATACTGATTAAAATAATTGAATGCAAGTTTAGTGTTGAAAATTTCGTTTTTGGCAGCGGAGGAAGTCTTCTAATGCGAGTCCACAGAGACACCAACAAATGCGCGTTTAAATGCTCTTATGCTGTAATCGATGGAAAACCTGTCAATGTCTATAAGAATCCAACCACTGATCGAAACAAAGCTTCAAAGAAAGGAATTCTAACTTTAGAATACAATATAAAAGATCAAAATTATATAACACATGAAGAACAACAGGACGGGAATAAAAAGATTGAAGCGAAGGATGTATTGGTGACAGTCTTTGAAAATGGAAAGCTTTTAAAAGAATATACGATGAAAGAGATCAGAGAGAATGCAAAAATAGTAATCAATGGAAAACGTTTATGAATACAATTATGATATTTTATAATTTAAAATAATCAGTATTTGAAGAAAAGTATTGAATCTAATGTTTTTTTTATCTTAAAACTAATCTCAAAGTTAGACAGTATTTACATTAGTCTTACATTTAGAACAAATTTATTAAAAATTCTCATATATTTTTAATTGAAAAAAATTGTTTTTATTAAGTCTCAAAATTAGTGATTAAATAGAAAAACAATCAAATATATAAATATCATTGTATGTCAACAATGGCAGCTTCGAGTTCTGGTTTAGTAAACAAATGATAACCATCTTTAGGTGTAACGTAAGCCACTTCAACATTAGTCGAATTGAGCTTCTCTTCCATCACTTGTTTCAATATATTGAGAACTGCTTTCAGAGCGTCTTTCAAACTGATTGCCTGTTAATTAAAATTAATTTTTTGAGTCAAATTTGAAAGAAAACCTCTTATGATGAATACTTTATGATAAGCCTCTTGTAGTGCCTGTTGTGCTCCTTCACAACCTGATCCAATAGCCTTAGCGTCGCACTGGACATAAGTGCCGGAGGGGTCCATATGATAGAGTTGAGGACCTCTTTCGTCAACACCAGCAAAAAGTATGGCGACTCCAAACGGACGACTCATAGCATTGCCGTCATTATCACTGTCTCCGAACTGTATCGCAAGATTAGATACCGCTTGAGTCACACTTTCTATTGACATCTTCTCGTTATAAAGAAACCAATGATTCTGTTATCAAATTAATAAATATTTAATCAAATTAAAAATGTGATTATAAAGAAAAGAATAAGTGTTGTTCTCGACCTGAGCCTCGACTCGAGCCCTGTCAACCATAGTTCTTGAGTCAGCCATAAGTCCACTACACGCACAACCGATATGTTTATCGATTTCTGATATCTTTTCTGTAGCCGACGGTTCCATCAGTACTGATGTCACTCTCTTTTCAACGGCTAAAACAACACCATCTGATGATTGAATACCAATCGCTGTCGAACCCAACTATTCATTAAATATTAAACATAATTAAATATTTATACAATATTTTAAATGACAATCAAATAATAAAATACTTTAATGGCTTCGATCGCATATTCGACTTGAAATAGTCGTCCTTCGGGTGAAAATGTATTGACTCCGCGATCGTATTCAGAACGTGTCATAAACATTGTCAACAATTTATATTTTTTATTTACTATTTATTATAAGTTATCAATAATTAATTTAATTATTTATATTCAAGTTTAATAATAATTGCTTTGAATTAATGTTAACTTTTTGTTGAGTCACGTTTTCATTGGTTTTCAAATCGTTTTCACACATAATTTACAACTATTTTTTGTTCACTATTTTAGTCCCCTTTTTATTGAATTTAAACTAATTTGAGACCACTTTTTGAATAAAATAAATTTTGTTCTCAATTTTAATGATAAACATTTCATAAGTTTTTGAATGTTTTATTAATTTAAAAGTCCATCATTTTTTAATTTCATTATTTATCTTAAATTTGAATAAACCGATAATTTAAATGTTTGATTGAAAAATAGTGAACACATTATTCATGCGATAATTTTGACAGTAAAACAAAGTTTACCAAAAAAGTTAATAGATTCTGATAAACGATGTTTTAAACTATTTTTCAAATAATTTGAGTTAATTCTTGATCGAATTACGTTTTGGTGCTTTAGTTTCTCAATTATTCTCCAAAAATTGCATAAAATTAAATTGGGAATAAGATTGAGAGTAAGCTGCAGTTCTTTTATTATTGATTTGAATATTCTTACTTTTACTTTAGCCTTAGTAATAAAAACAAATTTTTATTCTGAGCTAACCATTGATCGAAAAAATTATAATAGAAAAATTATGGACCTTAATAACTCCTTTTTTCAATAAAAATCATAAAAATCAAGTAGCTAGATAGAAAATTGCTCAATTCAAATCTCTTTGAATGACAGCAAGGCTTCACAACTTACAACTTTAAGTTATAATGCTTTAACTTTAACAACTTTATGAGCCTTTTATGTATTGATACTCAACACAAACCTTATGATCTATAGACAGTTAAATAGTATAAAGTCAACGATTTGAGTTTATATCATGCTTTTCTTCGGAAGAAACACAGTTAAAAGAGTCCTCTATTGAGAGTAAATATTTTTTTTGCTAAACTTTTGTGGCTTTTCAATAATTTTTCATAAAGTCAATGGAGTTTTAGATTTGTTCTCAATAGATGACTCTTTTCATCGAATCTCTTCCGGAGACAAAGCGTGTGATATAGAAATCATATATTGTTTTCTCTTTTATTTTTTTGCCAATAAAAAGCAAATACAATACTAGTCTGACTTCGCTCTCATCTCTACAATTATTTGTTATGCAATTTTATAACTGTTTGATAAATAGTTATCAAAACTAAATAATAATTAGTAATAAATTGCAATTGATTTCAACTAAAATTGAAACTTATATTTGTCATCAATTTCATAAGTTTTCAGGTTTGTTATTGTTTTACGATTTAAGCTAAATATTAATATTATTTTCAATTTAATTCACGATTTGATTCCATTTAAGGTATTGTTTATTATTTTTATAAATTATTTTTTCACACATATTATTTCATATCGTTTTTGAGTTAAAAATAACTTATTTTTTATATTGAATCTATTATTTTCTTAATTAATTTTATGTTTTTATTGTTTAAATGACTTTAATGTTAATGTATTTTTTCATTTTTATTTGTAAATCAAATTCAATGCATTCAAAAAGCGATCGATTTTTCCATAAATTAACTAAATGTTAATTAATGCGAATCAATATTTTTTGCATTAATTATTTTCTAAATAACTGTTATTTTCATTAAATTAGAAAAACTTTAATTGAAATGTAATCCAAAACCATTTTTACACTTATGTCAAAATGATTAATGTTTTCATAATATAAATGAAAACTAAAACCAATAGATTTACCGGTTTTTCATTGATTAGCAATAATTCAATTAATTAATTATAAATAATTATTATAACTTTATTTATAAAATATTGAAAAGTTTTTAATTTTGAAAATTAATTAAAATAAAAATAAAAAGTACTTGAAAATGATTTTGAAGACATGACACAATTCTGAAAAATAAAATTCATTATGAATTTGTGACAAATTGCTATTCAATCAAATTAATGACTCATTCTCTAGAGGTATATAAAAATAATCTTATCTTAATCTCTATTTATCTTCAATTCGAAGCCTTTATTTCTTTGTTCTTTTGCTTTTGAGTCATTTTTAAACTGTTTTTCACTATAATATTATAATTATTATGCTTTCAAATAATACTAAAACTTAATCAAAAACCCATAGAATAGATATTAATAGAAAATGAACTAAATTAAAGTTTATTTTATAAAATGATCAAAAATTGTTTAATTCACTTGATTTTTGGTCAATCAAACCTTTTAGTGGTGAATAATATCGAAAATAAATTGTTATAACTTTAGCTTTTTAATCATTATTTACTTATTGACCCGGTTTTGCGACCAAAACTGAACCTCGGTAACTTGGCCACTGGTCACTTTTCGGCAAATTTTTTTCGTTACGTTCGGTTGAGGTCATACTGGTTCTAATAATACCGGTCTCATGTCTGTATCATATCCATAAGCCGTGTCTATAGCCGGACAAACAGACAGACTTTTGAATAATATATTATTTACTTATATTTATGTTTATTTGAAGTCCTTTTTAATTATTTGATTCTTTCTATTTTTCAATTCAAATATTCGCTAACTTTTAGTATTAGGTCTTAATTATTAACAAAGAATCCATCAATAATTTTGTACAATAAATATAATTTATAGATTATTGAAAATTTGAAGAATTTGTTGAATTATATAATTTATATATAATAATGTGTTAAAAGAAAAATGTGACTCAATTGAAGATGAATAGAAATGAAAGCCTCTCAACTTATACAACACTAAATTCAAGCAATTCACTAACTTATAGTTTTTATTCAAATTCAAATATCAATATGAAAGGGATAGAAAAACTTTCAATTTAGTCAATAACTCAACAAAAAAGTTCATTAAGTGTTCTTTTATAATATAGTCTTTTTCTAAACATTTATATTTTGAAATTTTGGCTCAAATAAATTGATAGAAAATTTGAATTTAAGTTTTATTTAATTTATGCAAAATTTATAAAATAATAATAAGTTCAAAAATGAAAAGTTTTCCGTTTTAAGTACATTATAAATCAGTAAATCTTGAAAAACTGTTGAGATAAGTTTCATATGAATTATTAAAATATTGGTTTAACTTATCTATTATTTAAGACTTAGAAAATTGGTTTAAGTTTTGAGCGCTTCAAATAATGTGGTTTTGAATGAAAATATTTGATTCCCTTTTAATATTGTTTTTTATTTATTATTTTTATTCAATATGATTTGAGGCAATTATAATATACATTTATTTGAGTCGGTTCTCAGTCAATAATTTATTTGAAAAATAATAAGTTTCAACTTATTTAACTATCAATAGTTTTAAATAAAGCTTTTTATTCAATTTAATCCTCAAATGTTTTAATTAAGGCATAATATAGTTAATTATTATCCATTTATTATTTATGGAAACAAATATTTTTATGTAATAAAGAATCGCATTCGCTGTCAGAATGTTTTTTCTATGATTAATGCGAATACTTCTGAAAATACAATTAATAATTGAAAATTAGAATAGAATTATTAGAATTATATGTAGGAAATAATGTAAAACACTTATTGAATATTATATTAGCTTTATTTCAATTATAAAAACTATTTATCAAAATTGATAGCGAAATGATTTCAAATGAAAACACCATTAAAGTATTGATTACGTTATATATCAATAGTATTTTATTTATTTGAAAAGAGTGTATAAAGAATTTGCATTATATTATATTTGAGTTTTATTTTGATGAACATTTTTTCAAAACTTGATAATCGTGTCAATTCATTAAATTCAATATCAAATCTATTACT
>JAQFXV010001473.1:0-13389 GCA_034694065.1 Camisia spinifer | reverse complement strand
GAATTGCAAAAAAATTTACTAATGAAAAAGTTTTTAAAAAGATAATGAAAAGAGAGTTAACAAACATTAGGAAAAAGTATAGAAACATATTAGTCATAAAACAAATTTGAAAAACTTAATGATAACATGAAGTTCAATACATTATCACTTAAATAACATTTTAATCGACAGATTTATTCATATAACTCGTGAATATAATATGAAAAACACCTGAGTTTAGATTGAATTGAACTTTAAGTTCTAAATTATTTATGCAAAATATTTGGATTTATGATTTTGATAAGAACTCAAACTTGAGTTTGACCTCTCATTCATTGGTTTCTAAGCTTTTTTCTTATGACAGTTAACACATTATTCAAAATACTTATAAATACTTTTTCATTAGTGAATTGTTTTGAAATTAATATATTTTTCAATAATTATTATTGCTTTCAATACTGTGTTAACTCAAATGCATTAAAACTTATGAAAACCCGTTATTCATAGGTTGAACACGGGATAAAATTTTGATTAAAGATTATGAGACATTGAATTTGAGTAAATGTTTTATGAACTTGATTTTCATTCAATAGTTGAATTTATTGTTTATTTCGATTTTATTATCTATCAAGAGAATGAAGATTTTTCTTTAATCAAAATACTAAATAGTTCGCAGTCTTATCAAAAGTATTACTTTTTATTCATTCACTGAAAATCATTTACAACATATAATATTTTGATATCTATTAAACTCATAGTAACTCTCATTCAAGAATAAACTTATAAAGGTCTGAAAAACAGTTAATGGGTTTATTCAATGTTTGCTCAAAATTTATAAAAGACTATTCTTTTTGCACATTTTAATAGAAATAAACACTGAAATTCTCTTCAAAAGTTATTGTGTTTAAAGTGAAACTTAAAGTATAATTTTGAAAAATTTGATTTATTTAATTGTCTCATTTCTATGGCCATAAATATGAATTTTAATTAAGTTGAATTCAATATTTTGAAAAACTATCTCATTGAATGTCAAAGTAATTTATTTTCAGACTTGAATTTTGAAAAACGGTTTTCTATTTCAAATGTTAATCTCAAAAATAGTGTTCAAATATTATATGAAAGCTTATTCTCGTCAACAACTCTTAATCTCTTATTTTCAAATAAAAGCTTGTACTTCAGACAAGGTTTTGACACTTTCATATTTTCCACCACTTCTGCACTTGAAATCATTCGAAGAGGGATTAAAAGACTGATGCCTGATATGAGTTAGAAATAGCTCCAAGAAATCAATGACATTTTGAGGAGAAAGCATTTCATTTTATTAATTTTACGAACAGCTTAGAAGTTTTTTAAGCTGGCTCTACTCAAAAGCTAAAATTAGATTTCTTCAGAAGCCAATTTTCGATAATTTATTTTCATTCGTGATAAAGGACAATATGAAGACCTCAAAAAGTACTTTTTTGAAAAACTGCACAATTAAAGGGCCCAAAACAAATAGATTGAAAAAACTTTTGAGTTAGTCATAAAACTCTTATCTTTAAAAACCTCAGTGAAAAAGTTCGATCATAGGCTGAACTTTGATTCAATGATAAAATACAATAACAAATTTTGAATATCTCAATAAATACAAAACGATGGACGAAAAGGTTAAAAATTTAACTCATGTGTAAATTACTTATCATTTTCTTTGATAAAAATATAAATAATAAAAATCTACAATCGAAGGACCTATGACTCAATTTCTACTCATATTTTGTTTTAATACAAAAAGTTCTTCTGAATACTTTGCTATCTATACCGCTTCAATAATAAAGCGGTATGTGTTTTATTTTATAGTGATGTCAACCACTATAATGATAGTCGGGACAAAAATTCAAACTTTATACTTATAATCATTTGAGATATTCATATTTTTCCAGATTTAGAGTTCAATATACAATAAACCCACTTTTTTCATCAACAAAGACATACCGTTTCATCGTTGAACATTGATCTATACTGTCTTATCAATGATTCATTTTTGAGGTCTTTTTTAGTTGATTTGTTATTTACTTTTACGCTAAATTATTCATAATTTTTTTTAATCGAAACTTAATCTATTGACACAAAATTTAGAAATAGTTGTCATTAAATTGATATGATATCAAATTTAAGTAAACAAAAGTTTTTTCTCTTGAAATTGAGAGATTCTAGTTTAAGGATTTAGACTTAAAGTTCATTTTTGAGATTTCTATATTTGTAGTTAAAAGAGTTAGAAATAAAATTCAATAAAGGTTTCAAAAGTGTTGTTTTTGATTTTTTTGATTCAAATGTTTTACAATTTTTAACATCTATTCCCTTACGATGACTTCTCTTAAATCGAAAGAACTCGAAATTAATGAGTTTATATCTTTACTAAATTTTGACTAAGAATTAGAGTTTATCTAAATAGTAATTTCAATTTATTTTCATAACAGAAGGATACTTTTTCAATTTTTTTAACTTGTAATATAAGACATATCACAAAAAGTAAAATCAGGAATTTTGAAAAAAGGATTCCTGAATTATTATAACATTTTAAGATAGATTTTTAGTTTCAGTTCATAATATGTAAGGGAAAAATTTCAGAAAAAAATTATTTTCAAAAACAACTCATTCATTCAGAAAAAAATTATTATCAAAAACAACTCATTCATTCAGAAAAAAATTATTTTCAAAAACAACTCATTCATTCAGAAAAAAAATTATTTTCAAAAACAACTTATTCATTCAGGCAAAAAATTTTTATGCAAACTTGAAAATAAAAATGAGAACTTAGAACTTAGTCATGAAAATATTTATAAAAGTTATAACTTATAAATTTCTCGAGAAAAATTCAAATTTTTTAGAATGTTTATCTCGTCTAAGATAAAATTTATGGGCTATTGAATTGATGTGATTACTTTTCAATGCATAATAATAATAAATTTTGTTTAAGGCGAAAAATGCTCACTATTTCATCGCATTCTCATACAAATGTGAAAGTCAAGATTCTTTTGAATAACAAAAGGATTAAATGAGATTCACGAAAGTTCAAATCTTTTCTTTAATAAATTGTTTTCTAACATTATAATTTGAGCACTAAACGAGTTGGATTGTAAAAATGTTCCATTCAAACTATTTACTTATTATAAATAAGCTAGCAACGGTCTTGGTTGCTACCCGACCAAGAAAAAAGTTCGTTAAAATTATCCCATAGAAAAGCATTTGTTCGGCTAAATTAGGTCCGGTAACTAGGCCACTGGTCAATTTCCGAAAAAATTTTGCCTTCTCGTTCCGGTTAAGGTCATTCTTGTTCGAATGACACCAGACTCGAGTTTCTATTATATCCAGGGGCCGAGCCTATAAATGGTCAGACAGACAGACTTTTGAATAATATAATATAGACTAGCAACGGTCTTGGTCGCTACACCACCAACAATAAAGCCCGTTAAAATTATCCCATTGAAAAGCATTATTTCGGTCACTTGGCCACTGGCCACTTTTCGGGAAAATTTTTGCCTTCTCGTTCCGGTTCAGGTCATTCTGGTTCGAATGACACCGGTCTCGAGTCTCTATCATGTCCAGGAGCCGAGCCTATAGCCGGTCAGACAAAACAAATTTTGAATGATATAATATAGATTATAAATCATGGAAAACTCAATTATTTATTTTTATTCGATTTTCGTAATCAGGATTTTTCATATCAGAGTTTATCAGAAAAGATACCAAAGTCAAAATTGATTTTAATTGATGAATCCTGACATTGATGAAACACAAAGTATTTATCTTAATTTATAATCAACATTCTAGTCGGAAAAATTTACATTAACCTTACAAGTATTAACGTGAAAACCAAGTTCTTATTTCCTATTGATTTTTTAAAAATGAGATTCATGAGTTTCTCTATCCTTATGCAGTTTGAAGAACTCATCAATGAATAAGTTTGATATTTTAAAAATCAATGAATTTAATAGATATCATTATTTTTTATATTCGAGTGAACTCTAGAAATTATAACTCACAGATATTGAGAAAAATGATGAGTTCTTCAAACACTTTAAGAAAAATTGACAAAATTATAAATTACATTTTTCGAAATGAATTCAGAATGAAAAAATCGAAACTTCATTTTTAAGTTAGTGCACAGTTTATGTGAGTTTTTCTCATCAAAAATATGATTTTTAATATTAAATATATCTCATATTTATTCATTAGCTGTCAGAATCTGTTAATGTAAAAGCTTTTTGCCTGATTTCTTGTTTCACTGCTCTGTACAGTTTGGGCATAAAATCAATTTTTGAAATTATTTAGTAATTTTTGATAAGACTTCTTATCTTTTTGGTAAGTCTTTCTCAAAATTTGAATCTAATAATAACTCATAGATTAAATATTTTAAATATTTATTAGGCTTAGTTAAAGTTTTTATTTGATTCAAATTTTGATAAAGACTTACCAAAAAAGATAAGAAGTCTTATCAAAAATTACTAAATAGGTTCAAAAATGGATTTTATGTCCAAACTGTACATTATTTAGAACTAGAAGAACTCGGTTTTGCTCGCGTAGCGAGCAAAAATAAATTCCTTTGAAAGTTGATAGTATTTTTGCTCGTGTGTACTAATGAACCAGTTAATAAAACATTAAATCATAATCTCAGTGACGGAACCACTTTTTAACCTATTTTGACAACTGGTCACTTATTCGAAATTTATAAGCATATTTGCACACCAGTGGTTCATACTGACCATGAATATATCATTAGGTTGTCTCTAAAGTGTCCAGATTGTTTCTTAACACACAAACAGACGCAAGGCAAGCTTCAAAAATAAATCGTTTTTTGCACTTAAGAAAAATACCTAAATTGAATCTAGAGGCAAATTTATTTTCAAAGAAATCGCATGCATTATAAGAAGACCTGTTTACTAAAAACCAAATAAATATTATTGTGGTTATTTCAAAATAGAGAATCAATAAAGAAGATAAATAAACCAACTTATTTCTCAACAAAATTTCATTTTTCTTCTGAAACATTTTGTATAACATTTTTTTATTTCAATCAACTAATAATAGTTAAAACAAATATTTATTTTACTGAGAAAATTGAATGAAGGTAAAATTCAACATTTGTTATGAATGAATTGTTTGCATAAAAATTTTATTTAATCAACTCTGAGTCTAGACATTGTTTGGTTCGAAAAAATAAAATGTTTTATCGATCAGTAAAATAATTTCACAAGAAATACCAAGAACATTCTGATTTTTGCAAAGCCTAATAAAATGATCAATTTAAAAGATAAAATACTTTTTTTTAATAAACTTTGACAATTAATCATGTTTTTTCTATCATTGACGATTTTTAATTGAATAAATTTAAAATGCATGCTAAAAATTCAAAAATTTATTAATTTTTTCTCTAGAAAGTTAGACATAGTGCGAGATTGAAGACTTGGAAGAAAAATTTCAATTGCTGCGTTAAAAATTAGAAAAAAATAATTTTCAAAATATTTTTTAAATCTACACTTGCCACACTGTCATTTTTCAAAAATATGTAGTAACCTTATCGAATTTATCAATTGCTAAAATAGCAAACAACATTTTTATACTTTCCGTGATAAATCATCTTACTCCATCAGAGGCCTTTGGAGAATATTCCTTATTCACTTGAATTCGAGTGTACATATTTACCATGAGCTCATTTATTTAAGTAACTGATGTATAATTAGATTCTGTGGTTCATTCATCTCCAAATTAAAAAGGTAAAGTCTCATCAGAACCAGAATGAACAATTGAATCCAATAGACTTGATACAATTTTATTTCTAAATATAAACATATACAGTATGATTTTTTAGTAACGATGTATAGGGAAGTAATGAATGAATACAGTAGAAATTTTCAAATGTAAATCTTTACTTTATTACAATAATAAAAGCACTTTTAAATTGAATTTCACATTAATTTATTTGTTTATAAACATTTGTTTATTTCCCCTTTAATGTGAAAACCTGTACCGGTTTTGTGCATGTAAAATATCCGATCAACCAATTAATGAGCTTTATTCAAGGCTCCTATACATCGTTACTAAAAAATCATACTGTATACACATCAGCTCACATTCAATCATGTTTCCAATCACTCAAATGAATTAAAGATCTCAAATTTCTTATTATCTTTGACTTTCTTCCATTTAATCGTGTATTCTTTATTGTGAGCAATACATTATATAAAATGAGTTAATGAAGCATCTCAAAGGACTCAACATGAAGTTTATGACCCAACTCGACAAATGATCATTATAAAACACATGCAAAAAAGCTTGCAGGGGAAATAAATAGTGACTTTCATAACAGTATGTCGGAATAGGGGAGTCCTTACATGTTAAAGAAAATGGCTTAGGTCTTGGCAAATCTTAGGGTCAAAATAGTGTCATGTTAGAGTCAAAATAATATTTTAAGCTATTTCTTGAAATTTTTTGAAAACTTTATTGTGAAAAGTTTATTGTAGATCTTTTTGCGCATAATGTAAATGAATTTTTAAAAGGATTGAAGATATAATAAAGAGTAAAGTGAAATTAAAACAGATTAGGCTACAAAAAACCTTTTAGGCTACATCCATTTCAATATTTCAGGTCTAGACTATACCATTTTCTTCAACATGTAAGGATTCCCCTTTTCCAATACACTGTTTCATAAGACTTGCTATCCTTTTTTTAAAGGTCTTCATCAAAACTTGAACAGAGCAAAAGTCAATTATAAATAAATGAGTCAAATAATATCTCTGTGGATAAGTATTCTGTTTCTGATAAAGGTTAAAGAGTTTGAGGATAAACTCAATTTTTAAAAATGACTCAATGAACAGGTTTTCAAAAATTAATTTTTTACGATTCGCAGGAAATTCCAAACGTCGCACAGAAAGAAAACGTCGCCGTATATTAATGTTGGTATTAGTGGTGGCCGTTTTTGCAATCTGTTGGCTTCCTATTAATTTCTATCATTTACTGGTAGATTTTGGTGTTATTGTTCAAGACTATCACTTATTTATCATTGTGATTAATCTTTTCTTAATCTATATAAACTAATGAACCATAACAATATTTGCATTCATGAATGATTACAAAATTCAATATGAAAGAAAATTTGGAAAAAGTACATCTTCAATAAGCATTTTTATAAAATTTTCACAAACACTTTATGTGTATTTTGATCAAAAAGTTGAGAATGAGATGGTTTAATAGTTCGAACTTTTGATTATCAAAATAAGATATTTTCTCTCAATTAAATTATTTGTCATAAATTATATTAATATTTATGTGATTTGTTTATGTTTCATAAGATTTTAAACTTTTGTAGATTTTAATTGAGAAAATATCTTATTTTGTTTATCAAAATGTCGAACTATTAAACTCTCATATTCGCAACTTATGGCTCAAAAATCAGATAAAGTATTTATGAAAATTTTATGAAAATGCTCATTGAAGATTAACTTTTTCCAAATTTTCTTTCATATATGCTATACTTTATTGGGTGTTTTGAGTCTATCCATAAGTTAATATTTTTTTATCATAAACTCAAATCATAAATATTTATTGATTCAAAAAGTTGATGAATATTAATTCAATTTTTTTCAATCTTAAACAGTGTCATTGGTTTGCTATGTCTTCAGTCTGGTATGCAATCGATATCTCTTAAAAATCTAAAAGTTTTTTTTCAAACAAAATACTTTTACTAATAGCTATAATCCATTCATATATTGTTGGCTGAACTCGACCTTCAGAAATGGAGCCAAAAGTTTTTTCTGTTCCATTTTTAAATGCAATCAAAGACCAGTTATTAATATATCAGAAGTAAGAAGAAGATCTTCAATGAATGACAACGAGACCAGAGTTGATACAGTAGTGACCACTACAATAGGCATTAATAATACGAAATGTTCAATTGATTTGCAAGAAATACCAGACAATATCAGTAATAATGTTGTTGTTCATGTCATGGAAGATGAACATAATGTTTAGTTTCATATCTTATAAATTCTTTTCTTTCAATAACGAGAAATGATAACATATTTTATTTCTATATATCATCATTTGTTTACTGTTCTGTAAATAAATCAAACATCAACTGAAAGAAAGCACAGTTGAAAATAATTTTATTATTTTTGTTTTCTCATGTGCTCAAAATATGAATGGATTGCTTGAAAAATGCGACATAAAATATTCTCATAATCGAAACGAGTTAACTGTAGTGCTTACAGCTATACAGATAACACTTTTTGAAAATTGGAATATTTTATGTCGCGTTTCTCAAGCAATCCATTCATATATTGAAGTGAATTTATTTCAATCTTCATGATTTTGTAGACATATCATGAGTTGAAAAGTATTTTTTTTTTGAAGTTTCAAAACAACAGAAAATATGAGTTTTCATTATAAAGATAGCATATTATATTTCTTATTCATTAAAACGACTGTAAAAAAATCACATTCAATATTTGAATTTAAAAAAGTCTCAAACATTTCTCTAACAATTAAGTTTTAAAGAAGAATCCATACTATAACATAAATAATAAGATAAGTCTAGTTATGTTCATATAGAGTTCTACTCTTTATCTATCGAAAATAAGATAGGTCAATTTTAATTCTGGTGTCAGATATCAGATTCAAAAGGGTTAAATTATTATTTTATGAGTGATGATTGATGTAATTTTTCTCTTATTTGACCAATAATTAAAAGATTTGCGGCAGTAATCAGATAAGTGACATTCATTTTTTTCGATGGAAAGAGTTTTAAATTCCGAGATAGCATTTTGTATGCAAATATTATAAGTTTTCGATTTATAACATTGAAAATCAATTCTATTTCTTTTATAAAATCGTATTTTGAAACTTCATTACTCTTTTAAACAATGTTAAATTATAAAATTATTCAGTTACCTATTAAAATCTTATGAGTGCACTTATCTGATTACTGCCGCAAAGCATTTAATTATATTTGCATAAAAAGTTACTCCGAAAGTTTTGATTGAGTCCCACTCCTGTGCTTCGAATTTAAGGTGTATAACTCGCTTTATTATGTATGGTACTGGTATCTATTTAAATTATAAGCCTTTCTTATATTTCAGAAAAATTGTTAAGATTAAAGTAAAAATGGTATATTTTGTTTCATTGTTGTCTATGAACTGTTAAAATAAAAAAAGTATTCATTGCAAAATTTTCAATTAAATTATTTGAGATAAAATAGAAAAAATTCAAAAATTTATCAACTTTAGCATGAAAATTACTCTTAAATTAATAACTTATTTAACAAAGATAGTTTGAAAAAATGTTAAGCAAAGGTCTTTGATCAAATTTGACTAAAATTGGAAAAAAATATTTTTGAATTATTTGTGAGGAATAAAGTTCGAAGAGATTAATATAATAAACATGTTTATTTAATTAAATTTTATCTATGTCTGTCTCTGATAGCCCTCATTTATACACCTGTTGGGAACTAATTATTATACCAAATATTAGAACAACAGATGCAAAGTTTTATTCCATTAGAAAACATATTATTTCAAATTAATTATGACTTAAAACACGTGTGAATAGTGGTCTGCATATAATATTATTAAAAAGTTTAATCTGTATTTATTCTAGAAATGACTCGAAATACTCTGTATTATTAATAAACAATTACAATCCATTTCAGTGATAAGGAATAGTATAAAAGTTCGAGAGAAACAAATTTAAAGTTAAAACCAATTCAAAAAATAAGAGTTTAAAATATATTAAAGTGTTATAACTATTAAGAGAATTATTAATAAAATGAAAGCTATAATAATAGTACTTTTGTTCGGATATTGGTATGCAATGAATCAAAAATAATAGATTTTAATAATAATAGTTTTTAATTTATTTCCTTACAGTTTGGCAGAAGAGAAGTCAAAAAATGAGTTTGAGTGTATTTGTCAATTGAGTCTCACTGATGGCTTCAAAATGGATCCGATTAAGGTTGAAAACGAGACTCTGAAGACACTTTCAAACAGATGCGATAAAAATGACTTCGAATTTTGTACTAATGCTTGCGTCAAAAAGGTATGATTACAAAACTTCCAGAGACAAATTTTTACCCCAGTCAGTCAAAAAATATTAGTTTAAATTAATTATTTGGCTATTGTAAAAATATTCAATTTTAGATTTCTCAAAATGGAGTATCTACCTCATATTTTAGAAGAGAGTTGACATGTTCAAACAAGACCAATCTATAATTTATTTTTAAAAAAATATATTTGAACGTGCCACCTTTGCTATAATAATTCTATCAGTATTTCTTTTGATGTTTATTGATGAAGTTTAGGTATTCATTTGGTAAAACCGCCAGTAGTGTAACCCTTTCGAATTGATAATAAAATTGATAATAAGTTAGGGCTTTTTCTTAACACTTGCCATTTAGGCTTAATTAGCTCAGGTTAACTTCAGTTCAATATATAGTTGGCCAGACTCGGTCGGCCAAGGTTGGGGTGGGTGGGTTCCAGAGAGCCAAGGGCAGGGATAGGAAAAATAAATTAGTCGGGAGATGTTTTCAAATTTTTCGAGTTGGGTATGATTATTTTCAATCTCATATAGGTTTATTTTCCAAATACCATCTACCATATCCGCTCCTCTAGCCACTTTGGTTCAATATGACTTTATTGATTCGCGAGAAAATGTCGCAGAAGCATCAGAAAGTTTACAACATCTTTTAAAATTTTTTTAATACCAACTGAGTCCAAAATTGAATCAAAATTATAAATGTTTATTTTAACATAGATTTCAGAGCAACGAAATGAGGAAAAACCAAAAACTGGAGTCAAACTGAATATGGAATTTGGTCAGCGTGTATGCGATAAGATTGGAAAAGATAAGAAGGATGTCAAATTGAACGATAAAATCATGCTATTCGTTACACTTAATTGTTTTATTGAAAAGGATATCAAGTTAGGCGAAGTCGAATCATCGAATAAGATGGTATTTTCGAAAACTTCATTAACTAACACTATTTTTGACCAAATGCAGAACTGTAATGATGGGAAATTCAACCCTAATAATACCCCTTAAATGATTTTAAAAATATCTATTTAAAATTCAGGGCTTACTTTTCTTCTTTTTATAATGTAATTCAACAATTTAATTATATATTCAATTAATTTTTCTATTTTTAAATGAAATCAATCAGAATGGTTATTAATATGTAATTTTTGTCCTTTATTTTGAATTCAAAATAAAATTTTGCTTTTAACATAAAAATATGGATATTAAATTAAATTGAAATAACATTCATTAAAGTGATAATGAGATAAAATCTAGACTTTGATAACTTCTATTAGAAAAAACACAATGGCACTGAAGGATGAGAATACTTTCATTCAAAACCTTTCTTCGATAGTTTAAGCCAGTGATTGTGAAATGGTGGCTTGCAAGGCAATCAGTGATTTTTTAGTTGGTAAAACAACTGAATATCTAAGTTTTCTAAGTCTTTTTCATGAAAAATTGAGACAATAGCTTATTTTGATTTGAATTGAAGATTAATTATTTGGATCATTTATATATAACTTTATTTTGAGATAATATGTCTCCTGAATTCATAATCATTGGAAATTTTTAACTCAAATTGTGAAACAATCGAGTATATAGTTTCGTACTTTTTGTACTTATGTATGTTCGTACACGTTATTAGTAAAGAGTTCTTTATTAATAACGATAAAATAATTTTCAAGAAAGAAATTATATAGAGATTCAAAAGCCTTCCTTTGATAATAATAGGGTTAAATAATCGTCTAGCTCAGGCTTTCTCAACCCGTGGCTCGCGAAGCCTTTTTTCTTGGCTCGCGAATTATTTGAGAATATCATAAAATTCAGCTCTCAAAAGCGTTTAAAAAAAATTAGTATTGTTTGTTAGGAAACTGTAATATGTTTGGGTATTGGTATCAACATTTGAACGATTGCATGAAAATAATTTCTGCTAAAAGTATAAGTCCTAATATTGATAAAATTGTATCAGAAATGCAATGTCAATCATCTCATTAAAATTACTAAAATTAAATAATAAAATGTTAAATAAGGACTGGCTCTCGACTTAATTTATTTGTCTTATTTGGCTGTTTAACATAAAAAGGTTGAGAAAGCCTGGTCTAGCTCAATCTGTTGTTATTAAAAGTCTCTTTAATAACAATGACAGATAAGCATTTATATGTTAATAATAGGCTAAAAATTTTCCCGTTTTACGCTCTTTAATAATAATGATGAATAAAATACCAGTTATTGTTTGAAATCACAATTTGAGTTAGAATATATATTTGTATAAAATATCGATGCCTTGTTTGATAATTATTTAAAGTACAAAATAAACTAGAGTTACATAATTATTATGATCCGTAATTTAATTATGTATAATACATGATGTGTTTCAGTTTCATTCTTAAAATTTGTTAGTTTTAAACCGAAGTTGCAATGAGAAAATTTTGGTTTGTTCAAAAATAATTGAAGTAAATTGATTAAAATTCAGTTTTTCAGAAATCATTTTATTAAAAAGTTTAAAAAAACACGGTTTCATTTCTTCAAAAAACAAATATTTGATTTTAATATACCATTGTCATTATTAATCATTCAATAAAAAACTTCTATTTACTTATGAAGACAGCAATTCCTATATCTCCTATATTAAAGTAAAATGAAAACCCCATGTCATTCGAGGATCTGTACCAATCAATCGAAAATGAATTAATCTCCCCAATTACTACACCCAATTCCATTCACCATATTTGGCTTTAAGTGTACCGAGAAGAAGGTCCCTATAACCAGAATAGCAATTAGAATCTAAATTAAAGAATGAGTCTGAATGACAAACTATGTCCTTAGAAATTGTAGATTTTGCTAATTTTGGTATATCTTCAGCCAATGAATCATTCACAGCATTTTTATATTCGATGACTGGATTAGAATTTCTGGCTTTCGTCAAAATATCATTAAATGAGGACTGAAAATAAAGTTATATTAATTAAAAAATAAATTGACAATCTATTCGATTTGTATTGAATAAATAGATTAGCATACATTTGCCTCAATTTTTGTTGCAATTGCAGGTTTAAAAAGTACCACTTGTGAAGTGATGCAGAAGTTAGACCAGTTTCATAAGAACAAGATTGACCTTAACCCTTCACCAATGAGGGTCATTCATAAATTACGTTTAAAATTTTGGAAACGTAACTTATGAATAGGTATAAACAACGGTTTTTGTTTTTTTGGTCGCGTAGCGAGCAACACGATGCTAGTTTCCTTTATTTTCAAAACTATAACATCTGTTAGATAAGACATAATTCATTGTAAACTCAGCCCAAGTATCTTTTGCCTGTCGAAGCTTTCAATAAAGCTTTAATTAAAGCTTTCAATTAAAGTGAC